>CAIGRP010128936.1:0-22383 GCA_903798385.1 Fraxinus cuspidata | reverse complement strand
GTATGGAAGTTCGGACAATTTCTAAGAAATATGGAGATATGTGTGTTTGGATTTTCATGAGGTAACTTGTAGGATTGGAGAGTGTTGCTCATCAAATTGATCCACTCTATCCTTATCTGAAATATATTTACCCCAAAATCTGGATACACGATGTTGGAATGCACATGCATGACTATGGGCTTCAAGAACATAGAAGCTGGCAAGTCTAATTCGTTTATTTCCCCTCGTTCTTGTTTTTGATCTGGTAGCGCCGCTAGTCTTGCAGCCACTTGTCCAATTGGCTGAATAGGAAAATGAATATTTTGATAATCGTCATTTGATGTTGATGCTTTTGTTTGTGTTCCTGGCTTTTTTGTTTGAAAAAACGTTCTGTTTCCGAATCAAACGGTTCAAAATCGTTGCTTTGGGTACGGGGCATACAATGAACACTTCTCTCCTTTTTTAATAAAAGAAAGTAAAATCAAATCAAATTAAATAACAGTTAAAAATAAAATAAACTAAAACTAAAAGTAAATAATCATCGACAAAAATGCCAAAAACTTGTTGCGTTTTTTATATCGCAAGTGTACGATATCTTAACAAGTAGTATAATGGACTTTTGAGTCCGAATATTGTTCCCACAAAGACTATACTTTAGGATTTAATCTAATTTTTCTAACTTCAATTTGACAAAAGCAAGTAAATAATTATGATGGTTATGATAATTTTTCCTAATTACTTTTAACTAATTGAAAATATAAAAGTTTGCACACAACGGATAATTGAAAATTCAAATATGTGATGAATATTAGGGGATAACAATTTCATCTATTGAACGCCTTAATTCTTAATTCAAGATTCATAACCAAATGTAGTATTCGATCAAAATTTTCTATTATATATTCAATTTACCAATTTCGAGTTCTCATTGAACCTATTTAACTAATTAAATTTCATATATCTATGTGAATCAATCTTAGTTAAACGAAACACTAGTTTTAAGAATTTATTTTATGACCGCAATAATTAGTATATCTCTACACGTTATACTAATTTACCGAATTTTACTATATAGTCTAAATCTCAAACTCACCTCTTGATTCGTAAGAAACTCACATAATTATCAAATTATTGATCAAGTAATTTAATGCATAAACACATAAAAGCGGAACAATATCACCAAAAATTGATGAAACATGAAATTTCTCGTGACCTTCTTCTCTCTCTCTTTATCTTTTCCTCTACTTTTCATTTTTTTTTTCCTATCATTTTTTCTCAGTTTTCCTTTCTTTCTCTCTTTCTTTCCTCCCACAGTTTTCTTCTATGTTTTTATTTCTTAGCCATCTTTTTTTTCCTTTCCGCCTCCCCTTTTTCCTTGTGTGTATGTCTACATATGTGTGTGTGTGTAAATTGAGCCTCCATTTAAAATTTTCAATGTAAGTCTATTGATGCCTATTTAACTCCAACCAATTTAATATAATATTTTTCTCTAAGGTTTCATTTTTGAATTTTGCTATTTTTTGCCATATATGTATTATTTTCTTCTATTCTCCATTAAACATAAAGTTTTATTACAAAATACAATATAACATAAATTAGATAGAAATTTATCCAAAAGATTATAAAATATCTTGATTTAGGGTCTCAAACAAGTGTAGAAACTACATTTATCAAAGAATAAAAGCTTGAAGTTGAAGAACAATAACAAGAATTAGACGATGACATCTCTTTTTTATAGTTATAAGTGATGCTTTTTCATTCTTCTTGTTGTTTTATCTTAAAAAACATGTTTTTTAGATTCGTTTTTGAATTGGCTAAAAATGAACTCTGTTATTTATTTATTTTAAATAAAACTTGTAGTTTATTAATTCTTATTTTTTTGATTAATTTTGCATTTCCATTACATTATTTAATTTTTTGGCTCTCAATTAGATAATTAATTGTATGTTGTACTGTTGGGAGACTCACACTAATTTTAGACCGTAGCAAAATTAATATATGTGCAATAGATACTAGGAATAATTTTTACACGTGTGCAATCATATAGATAATCTAAAATTTAATTCATTCAAATTCGGTGTGGGAATAGATTCGAATCGTGACTAGATTAAATTTAATTTGTGTTGGAAAAAAGTTAAATACATTAATTTTATCAATTATCAAGAACGCATCCATTCGACTAGATTACATAATTGTGAATTGAAATAGATAGTAATAGGAGAATCAAAATCAAATACAATCATCCATAAATTGATTAAAAAAAAAAACCCTACTTTTATAGCTTTCTTAAGTTAATTTACCAAAAATCAAGTCAAAATCTCTCTTTCATTTACATAATTCGAATTCCATACAGAACCAGTAAATTTGAATTGAAATTATTTCTCTATGAGACAACACTCTATCTCATCAAAACTATTATTTGTCAACTACTTTCTACGCTTCTGACTTTCACACGAATATGTTTTTGACGTCATTGCCGATGAATAAAGTATTTAATTTGAATTTATTAGTTTATATAGGATTTGAATTGTTTTATTTAATTATTTATTTTTGTTTTACAAATTTTGGCTACCCACCATGATCTCTCTTGATGCATGATTCTGATGATGGCAAAGGAGTAAACTTTTTGTAATAAGTAATCTCGATATGGATAATGAGGATATGATTGTAGAAGACATATATTGTGGATTTTGTTATGTGTTGCATTATATTGTGTACTGTTTGTACACATGCATTGACCTTAGAGGTTCAAGCTTCGACAGTTCAACAATATTTAAGATGTAGAAAGCAAGTAATTGACAAATCTAATAAAAGCTACATGCTTGTGGGTGATTATGTATCTACAGACATGCTTGTGAGAGTTGATCCTTCCATGTTGAACTAAGATGTACTTGCAAATTATTATAATGAACTTGTCAAGTTGGATGAAGGTAAAATGCATGTGGGAGATGCAGTATTTTGGAGCGAATTTCAAAGATGGAGACATAATCCACTTGAAAAAGTTGAAATGAAATAATTGTCATCGTCAACGGATTTAGATTGTGAAATAGCCATTCAACCCGATGAAATATCAATTACTAAAGAAGAGTATAAAGATGATGATGATGATGATGAAATTTCATAATAAAATTATATAAATTATATTGAGAAATTTGTTACATAAAAATAATAAACATCAATGAAATAATTGAAGAAATTTAAAGAAAAAAATGAGTTATACATCTCTTTTTAACAATTACGTTTGATTTACATTTAACTTTTTTCGATATTTATTTAGACTATTCGATATGTCTATGATATATTTCTCGAAATGAGTTTCAAGATAACGTAGACGATTTATGAATTCGACTAACGTATGAATATCGGATAATTTTAAAAATTAGCATGTCATTAAAAATCTTGAAGTACTAGTTTCAAATTGCCTAATTGACGCAATATAACATTTGTTATAATTGGCCGTTTTGTACACCGTTAACGACGTAAAATATCATGTTGTGAACACTTCGAAATGATATTAAAATGCAATATTTCAACTTTGTTTTATATCCCGTAATAACCCCCAAAAAATAAGACAAAAACATAAAAAATTGTAATGAAGTTATAAATATTTAGGCTGGAACACTCTCTTTAAAATTTCTACGACATATCACCTCTTTATTTCATGTCACATCAACTAATTTAAATTCCTGGATTTATCCTGTGAACCACCATCTGTACGTGCAGCGGGATTGTATCTTTAGTCTCTTTCATTTTCTTCCAATGTTAACAAAAATCACACTTCCATCTCTTCTTATATATATTTTGTTCTTTAAATTGTTTTTGAGGCGCAGCCAAGTAGAGGGCGCCCATTTCTATTATTATTAATTAAAAACTCTTAGCCAACGAGATTGGAATTTGGGGCTAGGAAGGAATTCCATAAATTTATATGGCAAGCTCCCTCGAGGCCAAAAAAATCGAGGAAAAAAAAAAGGTTGACAAACTATTTCATATCTCAATAAATTGCGCACTTTAGTTTGATGAACATACTCTGCAAATCAAGTATAAAACTCCCATACGTACGTTTGCACATTTGAATTTGATAAAGTAACAATAAGAATTTTTCCAAATTATAGCGCTATGCAAATCACATGGCTACTTATGCCCCAAAAGTTTTATAATTTATATGTTTGTTTTTGCAAATAAGAGAGACATTAAAATGTGAAAGAAACAAATGCAGACAATAAGAGGGATTTTTAAAAGCAAAATCCAAAGACCTTACATTCTTTGTATCCTTGAAAATTCCCACTCTGGAGGAATATTTCCAGACAATTGATTGGACTATCAGAATTTCAGGAAACAAAAGAAAAATCTTAAAAATTAATATATATATATATATATATATATATAGAAGATTTACTTATATGCCCTGGACGCTGTAATTGCTATACATATACCCAAAACACACAGTTAAACCATGCTATACAACTGCAGGCAAACAACATCTGAATTCACATAAATTTCAAAGAAAAAAGTTTACTAAACCTTTACGCGATGTGAACAATGGCAGATCAAAGTTATGGGGACACACTACATTGTTGTGAAGATCCTTCTCGTCCATCGCATTGGCTTATTATTTTCGTTTGCTAGATTCATATACCTCATACAATGGCTGTGCATAGCTAAGCTGGGAAAAAGACAAACAAAATAAATTATCAGAAATCTAAGGAATAATGCAGTATAAAATATCACTATAAAAAAGTCGCATTTTTATGAAATTGATTTTTACAGTGACTTCCTTAACTTGTACAAAAAATTTCATGTGTCTTGCATATATTTCTTGATGTCATTCCTATCACCAAACAGTTAATTCTGCAGTCTTAAGAAATGCATGTGATGATCATAACTTAGGAACCGAGGCATGATAGTAGAGATTATAGTCCATCATATATAAAAATAAAATAAACAAATGAAAAAGATTATAACGCAGATAGGAAAAGAAGAAGAATCTGCACATCTTTTATCCGAAAAGGACTATAATTAAGATACGAAGATTCAATTAATCGCAGAGAAATATGATTTTTCAAATACAAACACTGGAATCATATAATTATACTTATAACTGTATCAAAGAAAAGCCCTAGCAATAATATTCAAGCTTATCTTAGTCTGCCCTTCATATAATTATGCTAAACATGTTAGTAAATCTCTTAGACAATGAGAAACCAAACTACCTTCTTGAAGTAACTTTGAACCCTCATAAGAGAATAGCCTAACTGCGTTCTGGTAGGTCACACCAGCGAGTTCTTCTTTAGTCATTTCAAGTAAATTTGCCACGTAGGCAAGTACATGATGAATATTAGCTGGATGGTTGAGGTTTTCTTCAGGCGGTTCTGATGCACCACTTTCATCATGGCATGTATTATCAGAGGTGCCCTCCTTTTTTGTCAGCGAATTTTCCCCAGAATCAAGAAGCTCTTCAGTAACAGAAACTTCCCTATCAATCAAGAATAGGGAATCTGATTCACTTGCTTTTGGTAGAGCATCTGGTGCATCTGTCTCCAACAAAATCCTTTCAGGAGGAATGGATTTCAACATTTTCTTTGCCTTGCTCTCTTTCATGGACATGAGAAACCCAGAAAAGGAGAAGTAAGCACCAGCTTTTGAAAGCTCAGGAACCATCTCTGCAGAACCCATATAAGAATGCAGAACAAAGCCAGCAGGAAATGGCCCCATAGATTTCATTATCTCAAGAAGATCACCAAAAGCGCGGACACAATGGACAGATGCTGGTCTTTTTAACTCTTTGGCAAGTTGAAGCTGTTCTCGGAAAATTTCAACTTGAGTAGTAAAATCAATTTTCCTTCCAATAGAACCTCTGTCAAGACCAATCTCTCCAATTGCAGCTGAGGGAGTAGCCTCAAGGAACTTCTTCAAAGTGTTTAGCCAATTGTCAGTTCTATCAGAGACATACCAGGGATGGAGCCCAAAGTTTGGAACAACACTAGGATAGGTATCATTCATCTCCTTGACCAGATGCCAGTCTTTTTCAGAGACTCCATTAACAGCAAAATGGATAACACCGGTATCAAGGGAGTTTCTAATTAGTATGGGGGCAACTTTAAAAATTCTTGGATCTTGAAGGTGACAATGAGAATCAAAGAGCTTAATCATTATATGAATGAGATGCTAAACCGGCTTGGAGCTGATGGTCTTCAGAAGATTTTCTCTCCAGTCCCTATTGTAAAAGAGAACTTGAATGTTTATAGGGCCATGTATAAACAAGTGATCATATCAATGAGATTCTAAATAATTAAACATTAATGATAATTCGCATTGCAATGATCAAATAAATGTTCAACCTTTAGAACCTACAGAAGATGTAATAAGAAATTGTAAAAAATAATAGAAAAGCGTGATTGTGCATTACAGTTTGCAAATGAATGTTCCAAAAGTATGCCAAACATGACAGCATGAGAGCTAATGTTTACTAAGAGTAATAACAGCATATTTGCAAATATATTCAAAAAGCATCTAACTTCCCTGCTCTTTAAAATTAAGGAAGAGGTTAACAGTGCAAATAGCACACCTACGAGAAAATGTATAGTGCGAGATCTAAAAGACTAGACAGCGAAACAAGTTTGGCCTATATCAATTTGATAGGCTCTAGTTTACCATTTATTGTAATAGCTTATTAGTTAGTTAATTAGTTTGGGGTGGGTGGGGGAGGGGGTCTGCAATTCATTCATATTGTTTGGAAAAGAGGGGCAAGACAAAGGTCTTTCAAAAACCTGCCAAACTTGTATTTTCATTCTTATTCTGTTAGTCAGCAATTCAATTATAATTTCTTATTCTTTTGCTTCAACAGACTGAGACTCTGACAAATTGCTTGGGATCTTATCACAATTATCTATCAAGGAATAGCTCCATTCTTACAGAAGTTAATTAGAAATCAAACTCGTACTTTTCTGCCCATTGAAACATAAAAGGTTACTCATACTTGGTACATTAATTAGTCTGACGAGAAAATCTTAACATACTTTTAATAAGAGAATGTGGACTTGACAGAGTTAACCAGATCAGCATTTTTTTTTCCATTCTAGGCTTTTACTTCTAAATTTGACTCCTACTCTTCAAATTGCAAAGAAGCGTTTAGATGTGTTATAAGCAAAGATATCAAATCACCAACTTATGAATCTCAATCATTAACATGTATTCACAATTTTCTGGCATCTTATACCTGTTTGATGATTCCAGTTACCTGCTTAGACCTCGAGCACAACCAGCAGATTTCATTTCATAGATTTAATTGAAAAGGTTTCAATTTCTATTTCCATTCATCAAGTGCATGTTACTTGACTATCTCTGTCTAATTTGCAGCACTACCGAGGCACTCAAAAGAGTAACTGTAACTTCCAACTAGTAATCTTCATATTATTATCTAATTAAATAAGAAATCATGGTCAATTGTAAAGAAAGAAAATAAAAAGTACAATCCAACTCTAGTGGTTTAATAATTTTCCCGATACTGCTATATAAATTTTGACACGATTGCTCTTCCCTCTCAAAACGAATTTTCTTAACTTATTAAAGGAGCACAAAATTTGTGAAATTAGAATAGCAACTTTAGCACGGAGAATTTCAGTTCATACAGGGAAAAAAACATAAAATATCTGCAATTGCAAAATCGGAAAAGAGAGAAGGAAGAGAAGGATTGCAGATATCATGCAGTAAATTATTGTATAAATAGGAGAAAATCAAACTATATATCTCATAGAGAGAGGGGACCTGTAGAAGAAGGAACGGCATCCAGCGACGGTGGTGCAGTGGTTGTATATCGCTAACAGTGTCAATTTCTTAGCAATATTGGATATGTGAGTTGGCCGTTGGGCCCTAATTGGGGCAAAATAGATCCAAGGAGGAAATTGAGAATTGTGGAAATTACACACACACAGTATTTTAAAGATTACAATTCAAAAAAACAGGTTGACACCGTGTTTGATGAAAATTATTTTCCCAAAAATGCATTTAAAATAGTGATTTGATGAAAAATATAATGTTAATAAATTAAAAAAAGTTTTTAATTTACATATAATAGTATTTTATTGAAGAATGAGTGATTGAAAATAAAAGAAAGAAAACTGTATTTTTAAAAGACTGAGTATCAAACATGGTGTGAATGTTTGTTTATTCAAAAATCTGGTAGTAGTCTATATGATAATAATAATAATAATAATAATAACAAACTACCCTCTAACTCATCGAGAGCGAGATTTAATTCCAATTTCATTTCTCTCTCTAACATTTCATCTCCATTCTCTCTATTAATATCTCTGTGCTTGATCTCTTTATCATGTTGGTTCTACACTCCTTTCACCATTTCTCTTCTACTCTCTCTACCAGTTTCAAAGATCTCACTTTCCCAATTTTTCGATTCGGGATCAGATCACTGCTACAACAATTTTGTGGTGGTTTGCGGCAATGTGTAGAGAGTTTTTGGCAATTTTGTGGTGGTTTGCGGTAGTTTATATGGTGATTTTTGGTCATATTTGTGGTGGTTTTGCAGCGGTTTTGTGGTGGTTTATAAGGCATTTTTATGGTAGTTTTTGAGGTGGTTTGTGGTGTTGCTTATAGTGTTGATGGTGGTCACATGCTCATAGAGTGCATGTCAAATGCTGTGTTGATATCTTTGGTGGCGCCTCTAGTGGTGATAGGTCACATGTCACATATACCAAGTCATTTGTTATTGTGCATTGGTCACACATAAATATTCACAAGTCACATATCAAACAGAACTAGTCACATATCATGTTTGTATGTCACAAGTCATACTCCACATGTCATATTGTATAGGTCATAGTTATACGATCATCTTGTGTAGGTCACAGATCAATGTCCACAAGTCACAAATCAATTAAAATTGGGCATAGATTAATGTCCATAGGGTTACATGTCACATGTAACATGTCATATGTCAAAATACATATGTCACATATCACAAATTCAAGAAACTTATTCACATGCCATTGATATCTTCGACCTCGGTTCTTCGAATTGGTCACAAATTCAATTAACTAGATTTCGACACTGAGAATCGTTGCTCCAATGAGTACTTTGTAAGTTACATCGGGTCTGTTTTTCAATTTCTAATTTTAAAAAATAAATTTAAATTGCACAAACATTGCCTAGTGTCGACAATGCTCTGTCAATGTTCTCCAACTTCTGCTATGTTTCTCCCTCTATTTCTACTATCTAAGTTGGTGATGCTCAGTCGTCATTGAGCGACGATCAATTCACCACTGAAGAAATTGTTAGCTATCTCTGTAAATTCCATATTTTCCTTCGGTGAAGTTATTTGGATGTTGGTAACTGTGAGGTTGGATGTTGACAGGTGGATATCGACGACTATACGAGGGAATGGCGACGGATGGGTGCGCGGGAGTGGGGCGGGTAGGGATGGGGGTTTGGTAGGGTGGATAGATTAATTTAATTTAATAATATTATTATTTAAAATTAAAATATTGAATTAATACCCGACTTTTGAAATTTTAAACTTAATCTCTGAAAATTGAACTGGTGTATACTTAATACATGATATATGATTTTTTTCCAAAAATTTAAACTTAGGCCTCTTACGAAGTATTTTTGTTTTGAGCATGCCCGATTAATTTTAGAGCATTTCTTCGTTTTTATTTTATTTTCTTTAACAGCTGAAAAAATTTAAAGTCGATATTAACTATTTAGGCCTGTTTGGCACAATTATCATAAGTAGAACTTTAACTTTTTACAGAAAATTATTTATTAAATAGTCATTGACTGTTTGATTGTGAATCCCCAAAAAATTATTTTTATAAATTTATAATTATGTAATTGGGTTAAAAATTAGTAAGTTTTTTGATATATTAATGTGCATTCGATTTCTTATTATTGTAGTGTGTTATTGAATTTACCCTATCAAGTATATTATAATATAGCCCCTAATCGATGGCCATTATTTTAAGAAAATTGAGATTTGAATAATGATTTTTTAAAGAATATGTGATTAAAAAGTAGGAAAAAAGTTTTGGGCTTACGTACAAAATATTTTATTGCGTAAATATATAATTGAAAATGAGTATGAAAATTAAATAGTTTTAAAATAATGGTTGTCAAATAAGGGCATAATCATATATCATATTTACACTCTTATACTTTTTAAGAAACTTGGAGTTCCATTCTTAGACAAATGACATTTCTTTGGTGGGAAACTGAGCACAAAAATTATATTGCCTCATTAAAATCGTGTCAGTAAAATTTAGCTGGATAAAATATGAACGAGAGAAAAAAGAGTACAACTATTTTCTCTGGTGTTGATTATAGAAAATCTTTAAGTCGACAAATTTCAATCTCGTGTATTAATTTTTTGAATATAGACACCGATAATACTTTTGTGAATAAAAAAATGCTTTCATCATTTTCCCTTTGATCTAGTCTTCTTTAAGTTGTGCAATATAAATTATATCATCTTCATAAAATATTGTTGAACTATCCTTTATTTAAACTAATATACATGGTGCTTGAATATAATGAGTGCTCTTCACCCATATGCATTTCGATTTGCTTCATGAATTTCAAAATGATTTGAATATGTTGCTGTCACAATACATACGTTTCTCCACATACATACATATTTTGTTTGCGAGTTCGCTTTAGATGAATCGGTTAAATACCTTATATTTGTATATCCTACTAAAGAAGGTATTAATTTTTGTGAATAAAATAATCTCATGTTAATAGTAAATTTCATGTAACGAAGAATTCTCTTAATAACATTCCAATGTCTTTGAGCGGGTGCGGTGTTATTTTTTTGCTAGGAAAATTATAGAAAAAACTATGTTTGATATCATACTTCCAAGATCAAGAATATTTCTCTTATCTTCAAGTGGACAAAAGGGATACTTTTTCACATCAAGTGGACGGACGGCTATAGACGATGCCAATGGATATGCTTTATCCAAATAAAAATATATTAATATCATTGTTTATTTATGACGATTGATAAATAAATAATACTTCCTGAAAACGTACAATTTGCAATCCAAGATGGAGTTTTATTTTTTCAATTTTTCATCTCAAATTCATTTTTTAAATAATTTGTAGTTTTTATAATTTTTAAATCATTAACATAAATTGTTACAATTACTAATCCAATATTCTTTTTCTTTATAAAAATATATGAGAAGACATCATCATATTTACATTAATCTTTTAATAAATATTCATTAAGGCAATACAACACATACATTCAAATTATTTTAATCTGTATAATAATCTTGAAATTTAATTGAGAACATAATTTGGACATATATCATTTGCTTATGGTGCTTTAAGTCCTTCTAGGATTTTCATATATATATATATAAAGCAAGGGAACCATACATATAGTTAATTACTATATTCGTAGAAGCATGTCATGTCTTTTTGACATAGACAAACTAATTTAAAAAAATTAAATATTATGGTATCCATTATGAGAGAATATATTTTCTCATAATCAATTATTAGTCTTTTAGAGAAACCTTGAGCTACATATCAAGCTTTATATCTTGGAATTCTTTCATTTTTATTTTTTCCTTACAAAGACCTACTTATACCCTACAATGATTATATTTTCAAGGTTGGAACCATGAGTCCAAATACTTTGCATTTCTCTAAGGAAATCAACTTTGTCTATATGATTTTTCCGTATTGGCCAATTATTTATAATTTAACAATCTTTAACGGAGTATGATTCATGATTCTCATTCCAAAAATAATATCAATAATCACTTTAAAGGTGAAGATATTGTCCATTACAATATTATTTTGCTCATATGACTTTTAAAAATAACAAATAATTCATTGAAATCTTATTATTTTTGGTTTTTTGTGGTTCTGCAAAAATTCACATTATCGGTATTTGTTGATCAATATTTTCTATCATTGTTTTATTTAAAGTTTTAGTTGGTTTTTTTCTTCTATCTTTCTCTTTAGAGGTATAGTGTCTTTGTCACCAACTAATCGATCACACTTCTGACGTAGATAAGATTCATTTGCACGAGTCATATAATTATTAGGGGGAGGTTCATGATGATAAAGGAGCATGAGCTGGGGTCGCTAGAGCTTGTGGATGACCTAGTCCAACTTGCGGATATTTTTGTAGGCCAAGGCAACTGTGCGCAGTGCGAGCTAAAACATTTGCTTATGCACTTGTTCGTCATTTCTTCGATTTTCTTACTCTTTTCCCTTGGATTCAATTATGTAAATTATAAATATGAAGCGATGTGACCTTATGGGAAGTTGTAACTCTTGGTAATGCATTATTTGCCATCTTTAAGCCCTTGTTTGGGCTTATTAAAATGTGTTTTTCAAGAAAAAATATTTTGGAATAGTAATTTTTTTTATGGATATATGGTTAAAAATGAAGGAAAAGTTTTTGATTTACGTGTAATATTATTTTATTAGAGAGTGTGTAGTTAAAAAGATAAAGAAGAAAGATGTATTTTAGATAAAATGGAGATCAAACATGAGCTAAATAAGATGGGATTGATTGGCGTGTACTTTAGTATTCATGTCGACACTGAACAAGAATAATGTCATTTATTCCCCTTGATTGTCCTACATTATAGATCAATCATTTCCATCACTTCATTACACTAAACTTATTTGTACTTTGTCATTCTTAAAAGAGAAGTATAAACCTCAAGTATAGACTTCTTAAATCCTTGGTGTTCAGTGTATTTTCATGAATGCACATGCAAATAACATAATGATTTCATTGTATCCTATAGGCATAATTGTGTTCCAAGTACATCACTAGTTTGATAGGGACAAACAGCGTTTTAAGGACAGCAAGCGCAAACACGCACTTTAAAGTCGGTTGTTTCAATATTCGAGGTTGTTCGAGATTATGTAATATCCATCTTTATCTTCCACTCCTTTCGTATGTGGTTTCGAAGACTTCTACGGTGTTGCTTGGAGATTTCCCACCTACGACTTCAATTATCAATTGTGATATGAAGAGAAATAGCGTTGATAACATATTCTAAATTAGAGAGAAAGAATAAGAAAATAGAGAGAATTATTAAATTTGTGGGTATTTATTGAGAACCAAAATTCTATATTTATAAATAAAAATTAGGCCTTTAGGGATAATAATTAATCACATACTGATAAATTTATAATATATTAAATATCACATCAAGTGAGAATTATATTTTTGGACGATTCTATCTTTGCTATAATTTAATTATTTCAATAATACATTACTTTTCGTTTGAACCATTCTATCCTTACTATAATTTAATTATTTCAACAATACATTACTTTTCATTTTTCAATATATATTTAATTATTTTAATATTACTCTACTTTTTGTTTCCAATATATATAATATAATATATTAAATATCATATCAAATGAGAATCATTTTTTGAGTGATTCCATCCATACTATAATTCAATTATTTCAATAATACTTTACTTTTCGTTTTCCAATATGTATTTAATTATTTCAATAATACCATACTTTTTATTTTTCAATGTATATTTAATTTATTAATCGTTTGAACATTTGAACAATATCATGATTAATTATTTTGTCAATTATCTAGTTATGATGAATGTACAATAGACACATTCATTACATTACTTTTCATTTTAAGTATATATTTAATTTATTTAATCATATTTGACAGAATCATTACATTTTCTTTTTCCACAAGTATTTAATTTATTTAATTATTTGAACACTATTATCATGAATTAATTTGTCAATTATTTAGTTATAATCAATGTACATTTGACATATTCATTCCACTTTATTGGATAGTAAATTAAATTCATTAAAAAAAATTTTGAACAAAAGATGATTTTTTTTTGTTATTTTCTTCCATTTGATTTATTCAATAAATGTTAAGATATAGATAAGGTAAATGCGAGACCTAATGTGTATCTATAATAAATAATTTAAATTGATATATTCAATGCATATTAACTGAATATGAAGAAAATATGATATTCGTTGGAAGTTAAGTTCAAATCAAAATGGTAAATGGATTACTATTTTAATTGACTTTCTCAACTATTTGAATTGTTTTCACAAACTGATTTGTTTTTTCATTTGACTCAAAAGTTTATTTCACATGAGCAATTGATATTAATTATTTTTTTACATTCTCTCATCTTTCTATTTTTTCAATCAAATTGATTTAATTTGATATTTCAAGAAAGGTGGCCCTTTCAATAAAATATTTCGTACGATATAAGATTTTAACTAAAAAAATTGGAAATTGAAAACTTTTCACTATGTTCATTGCAAAAGGGGATATTAAGAAGAGAGATGCTACACGTACATAAGGGTGTACACCTCCTTCATATGTCATGGGACACACATAATTTATTGTGCATGTGTCCCCTCCATGTGAGGGGGGTTAAACCCGAGTGTATACTCGAATTTAAACAAAGAGTTATGCATTGATGTGAATTTTTTATTTAAACAATTTAACTTAATTAAAAAGCACACAAAGATTGGTTGAGATTTCAAATAGTGGATGAAAATTTGGGACGAACAATTTCACCTATTGATCACCTTTAGGTCCAAATTCAAGATTTAAGAGCCTAATTTAGTGTTCGATCAAATTCTTCTATAGTATTCAATTTACCCCTCTCGAGTTCTCACTGAACCTATTTAAATATGTCAATCTCATATATCTATAGGAATCTACCCAGTTAAGCGAAATATTATTTCTAATAATTCATGTATGATCCTAATATTTAGTATATGTATTTTTACACGTTATACAAAATTATCTAATTTTACTATATGATCTAAATTTCAAACTCGCCTCTTGATTAGTAAAAGATTCACAAAGTCATCAAATTAGCCATTAAGTAATTTAATACATTAAACTCATAGTAAAATCAACAATGAACGATAAAATACCAAGAATCTTGAATAACAGACAAATAGGTTTTCAAGTAGATTACATCGTTCGCCCTAACATAAAGTTGAGCTACTCCTAATAAATGAAGAAGAAAAATAAGATGTTATTGAATATATCACTGAATTTTGAATATATGTGTATTAAAAGAAATAAAGCTTGCACCAAGATGTACTTCCTCTTCCAATAATGTTTCAAAATGTGAATTCCTTGATATTTTCCTCCTTTAAATTGTGCTAGGATCCCCTTTTTTCCGTCCCCATGTCCACCGTGTGGCAACTTCAATCTCTAGTTGTATCCTCTCTTTTTTTCAATGTGTGGAACTCTTTAAAAGTGCTTCATTTTTTCTATTTATCCCCTATATGTTCTTCCCAAATTTGGAGTTTTTCTAAGCTTTTCGCTTCCCAAAATAGCATAACCTTAAAATTTGCGATGTAGTACCTAAGCGCTAAGGCGCCGCAATGTAGATCCGGGCAGAGCCTAAGTGGTATGAGTGCAATGCTTAGGCACTGCATCTTTGAAAAAATTGGCTTAACGCTGATGTGCGCTAAGTTGTCGACGCCTAAGCGCTGACACGCTGTTCCAAACTCTGCGTCTTTTTCAATATTTTTGTCATAACTTTTTTATCCCGATATCCGATTAAGGTGATTCAAAATACATTGAAAAGATAACTTAAAGTACTACAACTTTGCTAAAAATAACTCTTTTTCAATTCGAACGTTTACTAGGCCAAAAATGTGTCTCAATGTCCAACTAAAAATATAGACATCCTTGTACGGTTGAAAATTGATTTGTGAAAAAGATTTTGGCCATATTTTCACTCCTTTTGACTTTTAATTGTATCTAATTGACCCATAATATTCTCAAATCTTCATCATGAGCTCCGATACAACTTTTGAGTATTTGCACTCTAACCCCCAAATTGATCTTGCCTTTTTCGCCAATTTTTGCTTCTTTCTCTCAATTCTACTTTCATTCATCAAGTTTCACCTAATAACACATTATATAATAAATTAGGCTATAATTCCATTAAAAAAATTACGAAATGTCAATATTTTAGTGCTGGAATAAGTGCATAAAATACACTTATCAAATACCCCTAAATTTAAATATTTGTTTGCCTTAACAAAACCATAATCTAACTTAATAAACACACAAACATGCAAAAGGTTTTGGTTAGATATCCTGTCATTTTGTCTCAGAATTGAAATAATTGTATTAAATGTATTAACAGCTTCAATGTCACATTACCTAAATCGATTTCTACTTTTTCAATGCAAAGCTTGTGTATCTGTGTGTGTGAAGAATTAAGTAAAACACTATAAATTCATGAGTTGTTTCGATTCCCGACCTCGATGGTCAAATTTTTACTTTCATCACTCTTAAAATTCACACACCCCAAACTTATTTTTTTTTTATTCTTTTCCAATGTGTGATCTAAGACTGAATCTTTCTACCAACTCCTCACCATCTTCAGTTTAGATGGATCTCACCAATTACAAGTCGATACTTCAATAAATAAAGATTCTCCAAATTTTGATTACTTCAACCTCCAGAACATAACTAGGCTAATAATCCCTTATCAAAGATCTAACTTTCTCAAATAAGTGTTTGAGGTAGTATATAAATACATAATTTTTGTTTATCTTATGTACAAACTTCTCTCAATTAAGATTTCTAAATGACCCTTGTAACGAGTTTTAGGCCGATGACTCCCAAGTCAAATGAATATAGGGTTCCAGGTTTTTAGATACCTTTACAGGTTTAATCACTCGAATCATAAAAGCTACGAAGAGATGATTTACAACGAGATAGTTTTTTTTTTCTCTTTTTAAGGGTTCCACGCGTTGAAAAAAGAAAGAGAGGATACAATTAGAGATTGAAGAGCATAATTCAAAGGAGGAAAATATCAAGGAATTCAGATTTTAAGCATTGATTGGAAGAAGAAATATATCTTGGCGCAATCTTTATTTCTTTTTTCTACATCTATATTCAAAATTCGGTGATGCATTCAATAAAAAGTTCTTGTTTTTTTCTTTATTTATTATGACTAGTTAAACTTTATATTAAGGTGAACGGTGTAATCTACTTGAAAGCATTTATGTCTTTTATTCAAGATTCTTGATATTTTATCGTTCATGTGTTATTTTACTATGAGTTTAATGCATTAAATTACTTGATCACTAATTTGATGATTTTGTGAATCTTTTACGAATCAAGAGGTGAGTTTGAGATTTAAACCATATAGTAAAATTCAATAATTTAGTATAACGTGTAGCGGTACACACACTAAATATTGCAATCACACATGAATTTTTAGAACTAATATTTCGTTTAACTAAGGTAGATTCGCATAGGTATATGTGATTGAAAAAGTTAAATTGGCTCAATGAGAACTCGAAAGTGATATCGAATTAACCCATAGCATTCTCGAATCTTCACCGTGAGTTCTGACACAAATTTTTAGTATTTACACTTTAGCTCCCAAACTTTGGATCTTACCCTTTTCGTCCAATTTTCGCTTCTTTCTTTCAATTTCACTTTAATTCACTGAGTTTCACCTAATAACACATTATATAATAAATTAGACTATAATTTCATTAAAAAATTATGAAATGTCAATGTTTTAGAGTCCGAATAAGTATATAAAATACACTTATCAAATACCCCCAACTTAAATATTTGTTTGTCCTCAAACAAAACCATAACCTAACTTAATAAACACAAATATGCAAAAAGTTTTGGTTAGATAAACTGTCATTTTGTCTCAGGATTGAAATCATTGTATTAAATGTATAAACATCTTCAAGGTCTCATTACCAATATCGATTTCAACTTTTTCAATGCAAAACTGGTGTGTGTGAGTGAAAAAGTTTAGTAAAACACTATAAATTCATGAGTTGTTTTGATTCCCAACCCTCGATGGTCAAATTTTTACTTTCATCACTCGTAAGATTCACACACCCCTCAAACTTATTCTTTTATTCCTCTTTTCCAGTGTGTGATCTAAGGCTGAATCTTTATACCAACCCCTCATCTTCTTTAGTTTAGATGGATCTCACTAATTGCAAGTGGATGTTGCAACATCTAGTTCTATTATTTACACATATTAAGGATATGAATCAACTCATTACTTTATAATGCTAAACTTAATTTGTGTGTGCAAATAGTATAAAGTTTTATATAAATAAGAATCAATTAATCTAAGTATGTAACATTTCCACAATTCATAAATTAACACATAATTCCAAATATATTTTTCGGCAATGCTGTCTAACCCAGACAAGCATGCATAAAAATAATTGTTTTTTTCAACGCACAAAACACACTAAATAAAATCATATCACACAAGAAAAAAAAAAAAAATATATATATATATATATATATTGGAAAATTTTAAATTTTCATTTTTATTTTTTATATATATAATAAAGAGTAGAAATACACAATCACATAAGAATAATAAAACTAAAATCTCAATATATTTCCACCCCTAAACTTAAAATAGACATTGTCATCAATGTCTTNTATATATTGGAAAATTTTAAATTTTCATTTTTATTTTTTATATATATAATAAAGAGTAGAAATACACAATCACATAAGAATAATAAAACTAAAATCTCAATATATTTCCACCCCTAAACTTAAAATAGACATTGTCATCAATGTCTTAAAGTATAGTATAGCACATATAGGGACGGGGAAGAAAGGAAGAAGGTACTCCCCAGATTTTCTGTGTGATGTTTGAGGTGGCTTGTTGGATCAGTTCATTCATTTATTTTCTAAGCTATTTCTTACTTTGATAGATGTACCCTTGAAAAATGAAAGAAGACAAATATAAGAGTTAAGAGACACTTTAAAAGCAATAATGTAGCGTATATGATAATTAGATATTTTATTATATCTCTAAAGTTTTGAAAAATGTCTCACATATCTTTCCTACTGTTTTTTACTCAAATATGTAATTTTTCTTTTAATAGGCTTAATATCGATATGATGACCCTCTTATTGAAATAGAAACATGCCTAAAACTAATTCACCTTAATAGACTATATGCAATACAAATACGGAAAGCATAATAAATAAAAAGGTAAGAAATTTGGTTGCCTCCCAATAAGCGCTTAATTTAAAGTCCTTAGCTAGACTTTAGCAAAAGTGTTTCATGGAACTTTGAATTTGGCTTTGGAGGTCCTACTTAACGTGCTTAATTTGACTTTGTTCCATATTTCACATGTCCTCCAAAATCATATTTTGCCCTTTTGAATACGGTATGACTTGCCTAAATTGCCCAATTCGAACTCAATAAGAATACTTCGATCTTCTCATCGTCTTTAATCACAAAATCAATGAAGTTGGAGGTTTGCATGCTAATCCCATCTTCTTTGAATGTCACTAGTTCATTTGGATCCTTCGAGATTAATTTATTCGTTTATACATGTTTTTCTTCTTTAGTTGGTTCATCGGGTTGAATAATGAAGAAATCCTACATTGGCATGGTATTTGGCTCATCAAAAATTACTTGATCTTCAATCCTTTTATATTTTTGCATGATGATGTCTCCCGTAACTATTTCATTGTAATCATCTTGTTCATATAGATCATCAAATATAACTTTCCTTACTTTCTATGGATTCACCAATAACAAGCAATTTTTTGTAAGATGCAATGCCCCACAATATTCACAAGTTGGTTTAATCTCCCACATAAACAATAGACTTGATATTTTGTCCTTTCTAAAAGCCATCCTTATCAAATTCAATAGGTTGATCATCCCACTTTTTAAGTTCTTGTGTGAAGAGGAATTCTCCAAAGAGCATGTGACCTTCATTTAAGTTGTGATCAATCATTGTGAATTTTTTTTATCTCTTGCTTCTTTTTATTCCCTTTCAATGGAGCAAAGAAAAACAAGTAGATCAATTGAAAAAGAAAAAGAAAAAAAATCAAACAAAAGCAAGAAATAATTTAAACCAATATTAAATAAAAGTAATCCCCTACAATGGTGCCAAAAACTTGTTGTCGAATTTTATATCCCTCAAGTGTACGGAATGTAACAAGTAATATAGTGGACCTGTGAGTTCGGATATCGTTCCCACGAGAGCTACTATTTAACAATTGATTCAATTATTCCTAAATTCAATTTGATTAAAAATAAATAATAAAGTTTAGTGATTGTTGTACTAATTGAAAATATCAAAATTTTGCACACAACGGTCGATTGAAGATTCAAATATGGGAAAATATCAGGGGGGCATAACAATTTCATCTACTAATCACCTTTAATTCTTAATTCATGATTCATAGCCTATTGTAGTGTTCGATTGAATTCTTCTATTGTATTCAATTTACCCCTCTCAAATTCTCATTGAGCCTATTTAACTAATTCAATTCCATATATCCATGTGAATCAACGTTAGTTAAACGAAACACTAGTTCTAAGCATTCATATTCTAACCACAATAATTAGTATATGTATCTATACACGTTATACTAATTTATCGAATTTTACAATATGGTCTAAATCTCAAATTCACCTCTTGATTCGTAAAAGATTCATAAAATCATTAAATTAGTGATCAAGTAATTTAATACATTATATGCATAGCAAAATCAACACCTATATGAATAAAATAACATGAATCTTGAATAAAAGATAAAGGGCTTCAAGTAGTTTACATCGTTCACCCTAATATAAAGTTTAGCTACTCATTATGATGGAAGAAGAAAAACAAGAAGTTGTTATTGAATATATTACCAGGCTTTGAATAGAGATGTATAAAAAGAAATAAAGATTGCACAAAAATGTACTCCATCTTCCAATCAATGCTTCAAATTTGAGTTTCTTGATGTTTTTCTCCCTTAAATTGCATTCTCCAATATCTCGTTGTATCCTTGTTTTCTCATTGCGTGGAACTCTATAAAAGTGTCTCATTTCTTCTATCTATACTCTCCTACATGTTCTCCACAGATTTGGAGTTTTTCTAGGCTTTTCGCGGTCCAAAACAGCATAACACTAAAATTTGCGGTGCAGTACCTAAGCTAGGAGGTAGCTCCAAGGCACCACGATGTAGATCCAGGCAGCACTGCATCTTTGTAAAAAATTGGATTCTTTAGGGTAAACACAGAGCTTGGGTGCTAGGTTGGCGCTGACTCGCTGTTTCAAACTCTGCGTCTCTTTCAGTATTTTTGTCATAACGTTTTCTCCGGATATCTAATTAAGGCTATTCAAATTGCGTTGTAAAGATAACTTAATGGGCTACGACTTTTATAGAAATAACTCTTTTTCAATTCGAACATTTACTGAGCTAAAAATGGGCCTCAATCTCCAACTAAAAAGCTAGACATCCTTGTGCAGTTGAAAAGTGATTTGTGAAAATATTTTGGCCATATTTTCACTCCTTCTGACTTTTTGTATCCAAATGACCCATAACATTCTTGAATCTTTATCGTAAGCTCCAACACAACTTTTGAGTATTTGCACTTTAGCACCCAAACTTTGGATCTTACCATTTTTTGCAAATTTCGCTTCTTTCTTTCAATTTCACTTCCATTCATCGAGTTTCACTTAATAACACATTATATAATAAATTAGGCTATAATTCCATTAAAATAATTACGAAATATCGATATTTTAGAGTTTGAATAAGTGTATAAAATACGCTTATCAAGTGTGTATAAGTAACAAAATCCTCTTTAAGGATTTCCTCATAAGATAATCAATAAAATACGAGTATCCTTTTTTTTTTATTCAAACACCAAATATGTATACCTCGAATACATTAAATGGACAAGGCCAACTCTGCATGATCATGCTCTCCATGACAAATAGAGCATATTTACATAACACAAGCATAATTATTGTTTTATATATTCGATCGATAAAGTAAAAATAAATTTTTATATGTTTATAAGTGTAAAAAGTAAGGTCAAAAGAGGAATTATTTAATAATTTATCGAAAAATGGATTGAAAATACTTTGTTTTTTCCCTTTTCCGAGTTTTTTCATAACAAAGCAAATACGTATTCATTTGTTGCTGCTCAGTAAATTTCTTCCTCTCCATTTATATATATTCCGGTAAATATTCAGTGTGCCCATAATTCCCCCTCCAAGTAAAAAGGAAAATAAAAGAATTGATGAATTTGCAGTTTAGTAGGCCTAGACGTGTCGTAGTGCAGACACCCTTTTTCATTCTCTTGTTCAGTTGATAAAATTGACTTGCACAATCTGAGAAATAACTTTTTCTTCTTGTTCAACCTTAAGTATCCGTTTGAATTTCATTTTTTAACTCATATTTAATTTACACAGAGATTCACAGTTTTTTTTTATCAATTTTTTAATTACATATTTCATTTTTTAAAAACTAAATTAAACAATGACGCAATCTGAGAACGAAATTTTTCTTCTTATAAACCTGTTTCGCGCAGAGAGTCGGGCCTCGCTCATAATTAGAAGAAGGTTCAGATGATTG
>CAIGRP010128932.1:0-56965 GCA_903798385.1 Fraxinus cuspidata | reverse complement strand
ATTTTCAACCACACATTTTTCAATAAAATAATATTTTACATCACATCAATAACTTTTCCTTCTTTTTCAACCACACATTCTCCATCAATCTACTATTCCAGAATTCATTCTTCCAAAATAATGTGACTCAAACACACCCTTAGAGTACAATAAATAAAACTTTTTGCACTCATGCACCCTCTATATATACCAACATTCTCTTCAAAACAACTCAGTGTGAGAATTCTTTCCAAAATTAAAATTAAAATAAAAATGTAGAATCTGCACGCGAAGAGAACCCGAGACAGTCCAGTACACCGACCGAGTAGAGACATTTTTTCGTTTGGCGTTCCACTTCTTCAAAAAAAGAAAAAACAAACATTAAGAAAATTTGCGCTCGAAATGAACATGGTCGTGATGATAATGCTAACATAATCCATTTCTCAAGAAGCAAAAAACAAATTCTTTGGTAGCAATGGCACTTTAAGACGTCGAATTGCCATACACAAGGGAGTGGGATGAGTCAGATCTAAAAGATAGGCATATGTCAATGTAGAAAGAAGAGATCCATGTTCTACAAAGATAGTTGGGTCTAGCTAATCCACTCACTAAGAAGAAGAAAGAGAACCCGAACCAAAATCCGTTACCGTCTTTTAAAATTTCGGGTTGTTGTTCGGCAAGTACGGACCAACAAACCAACTCCAATTCCAATCCCCAAGCAAATGCCAAGGCCTATGCCAACACCCACCCGAACACCAGCATTAAACCAGGAATGTTCCCCGTCTTCACCTTCGATATATTCGGTCTGTCTCCAATACATGTTATCATAGTCTTCCTCGCTTTCCGGTTTATAACTTTTGTACTCTGCAACCTGTAAAGGGTATAATGGAAATATCACAATTTCACTCGGATGCATATTTATGAAAAAAGCACGAATATTATCACTAATGTCTACTAGCTGTACATTATTGGTTTGTTCAATAAGGTGGATAGTACAGTAATCGACAACATCAAGGTGAAAAAAGTGAAAGTCTTGTTTATTATAATCTTGAGTCCTCCGTGCCAAACAACCCCTAAAGTAAACCATAGGCGACGTCAGATTTAACGCTCACAAAATGAAAGATACAATTACACAACCAAAGATTAAGTAACAATTCATTAAAACGTTTAAACATGAGAGTAAATCTAAAAGTTTATATACACGAACCTTTCTTGTTAGGCTTCTATACCTATATAGACACATGACACTCGAGACATGGATGTGACTAATCCAATCATTCATTCTAAAGAATATACCATTTAATAGCATGTCTCCGTGTCCAAGATTAATATTCATTATAAACATATACCATTTAGTGTCTAAAACAAGATTCCATGTCCCATGTGGACGTCCAAGTATTGATTCCCTAACAACTAACAAGTACTTCAACATTGATAGAAAGCTCCATGTATCGTAGGCATCATACGTTAAATACTTTTCCAATATGATCGAATATTGAGTACAAGCAAAAACATAGTTTTACATAATATTTGGCATTAAAAACAAAGATCTGTGTTTTTCTTGAAAACAATGTAGTTGAAAAATAATACATGTTTAAAAATCTTACAGTAGCATACAAATGCATAATATTATAAAATTTTCAAGAAAAACTGAAAGTTATGGTCACACAGATCTTGAAAAGATAATTGACCTCCAAAAGGTGGCTATGGGATGCCGAAAAGTGATTTAATGGGCCCCCCCAATTGAAGACAACCTACCCAGTTTTTGCGATGATTGGATTAGGATGTGGATAATGCAAGAGGAAAACGGAATACAAGAGAATACTATGTTATTTCAAAATGTGTGCCTGCCTGCCCATACCCTTGTGACATGTTGAGGATAAGACTCGACTTATAGTCTAAGATACAATTTCTAACGAAAAATCACAAACAAACATGTTTCGTAAGAGGAAGCGAGCATAAATCAATAATGGAACGATAAGATAAAATGACATGATATCGTGCTCATAGTCATGCTTGTCCTTTGTGTATAAACATTAGGACTACGTTAACAGGTAGTTCATTAATCAATGGCTGCAATAGTATAGGTAAAACTTTGAAGATGGAGAAAAAAAAACATTCAAGAATTGCACACACGTAATTAGTAATAAATTCTGGTACGAATAATTCTCATGCCTGATATTCCAGTTATTGCTTTCTGCAATTCAAATTATTGCCAGATATACCAGTTATTGCTTTTTCTGAAATTCAAATTATTGCAGTAATACGTACAATGAATGCTATGAACATTGAATATGGGACATGTAACAAATAGAATGAGAATGCAAGACTCTATATGTCGAATACATCAAGAAAAATAAATACTCAGTGAAAATTTGGTTTGCACGCAGTATTGAACAAAACTCGGTTTGGCTTGTTTTTATTATTTTATACTATTTAGTGCTATAAAAAATGCTCTAAACTGAACATGCCATTATTGAACAACATTACCTGTAGATCAAGTCCAGATGCAACATCTTCATGGGACTCGGAGGCTTCGCATTCCGGAATCATATCTAACATTCCCTTTTTATGTTTCTTCGCATGATTAAGCTGCAACGTCTTGGTTAATATGATTGGTGTTCCTGAGAAACAACCCGCAACATAAACTTCGATTGTAGGGGACGATGATTCAGTGCCCATTATGTGTTTCCCCTTGAGAAATCCAGTGCCAGCAGTCATTACTGATTCACAATTCATGCTCCACCTCCGGGCCAAATTGTTTGTTTCCCTGGTAGAACCATTGGCTTGGGACATTCCCAAAATCCCGGAGAGCACAAGCTCCTTTTTATTAAAAACTTCAAACCTCGCACTACCGTTTAATCGTATACTATCCGTGCTAACAAATGTAGCCTCTTCGGATTTCTTATCTAACCTATTCCGAAGAAGGCAAGAAACTCCTTCAGAATCAATCGAACATCTTACACCATTCACTTCAAGGAGCGTGTCACGGATCAAAGGGCTATGATTGAGAGAGAGAAATTCTGGGGTCGAATCATCAACCCTGAAATTGCTGATACTAACATAGAACACTCGTATATCAAACCAAGGCAACGAAAACTTGCTCGAGGATTGGTATAATGGGTGCCTGATTATTTGTAGGCCAGGATCTTTCACATGTCCATTGCTATGCGTTTCGTAAGAATTCTCCATCTTTCTTGAACTTATTTTGCACCAAACTCCTTCAAGAACATTGATAGAACCAGACAAAAGCAATCTACAAATCCCGGGACACCCTGTTTCAATATATACATTAATAAAAGCAAAGTATTGAAGGAATCAATAACATATTGCAAATAAACTAATTAGGTGTTAATGAAACTTTTCATTTCAAACGAGTCTTTCACATACTTCTCAAGTAATGCAATTCATTAGCTTTTTAGTAAGAATCAGTGAAATGGCAGGATCCATAAAAAATCTCCAGTTAGCAATTAAACAAACAAAAGAAAAAAAACTCAAAAAAATTCAATAAAAGTTATGATCAATACCTCAATCAGAGAGATACAAAGTTAAATAATGTCAGAAATATTAAATGAATATTACCATTAGCAGAGATAGAACTGAGATCCTTATTAAAAGGAAAAGAGAAGACAAAGTTAACTAACAGCCTAATATTTTGACCTTACCAACAAAATTAAGCAGGGATTAAAAAGTCATTCCATTAACTGTTTCAGTCAAACACATTCAATCAAGAAATCAAAACAACCTAAGTTCACAGAGAAGCAAAAAACCTAATAAATGAAAATAAGTGAAACCCATATCAGAAATTCTTAAGAAATATATATATTTTTTTTACCATAAGGAATAAAACAGTGGATAAAAGAGTGGAAACTTGTGGGTTTCTTGAGAAATCAAGAAACATACCAAAAATTCCAAAAAAACAAACTCAAAGCTATTTTTGATAATTTCATCACTATATACACAGATTATCTGGTAAGAAGAGAGAGGGTATTGGGTGGAGGTGGGGAGCAAAAGATGCCAACAAGATAGCCGGCCAGTACACAGATATACACGTCACACAAGCCAGCCTACTCAATAAACAAAACCCAAAAAGAAAAAAGAAATAAAAACACTCTTTCAGAGTGATGACAAAAATTTACAAATTTAGAGAGTACAATAAATAAGATCTTGCTATTTTATTGCTTCTGAAAAATTATTCATAAATTGATTAACTTTGTGAAATAGTTTAAATCACCCACTGTTTCTTGAAATAGAAAGCTCCAGAAAATAGAATCTAAAAAGTGGGAGCTTTAGATATCCTCCCTACGCAATTCTTGAGGAACAAAATTATATATAGTGACCCAATTTATTGATTATCCCTTTAAAAATGACTCTACTTTGGTCGATGTTTTAGCAAAGACTCCCTCAAATGGAAGATTTCCATTCCTGATTGATATAGTTTGTGATTGAGATTAGGATGATAGATGTGAACTTCGAACTTGTCATTCCTGGCGACAATTGAGTATTGCACCATCTAGTTGCTTGGCTAAGAATGTTGGGAGAATGAAACTTTAATGACAATTTTTGCGTCTTGGATTAATAAATTAAAACTTGAGTAGTACACTTACATCTAATTGAACTTCGTTTCTTTACTAATCAATTTTAAATAGCGTGTATACTTAAAAAATATACTTACATTTACAAATGACTACTCTATCGAAAGACTCCAACTATTAATGTATTGTTTGCGACTAAGACTAAGATTATAGTTGATCATCTTTGAACCAACAATCAAATACCATCTAGGCATAACCATAAATGATGTCAACCATATTGATCCTATTCAAGATCGTTGAGAGATATTCATTCATTGACTTTTCAGGCTAAATATTTATCATCTTTTCGAGACTAAATCCCAAGTTATAGCTACTCTCTGATTTTAAAGAGTGCATCAAATATAAAATGGAATACAGGAATAGTTTTTTTATTTTATGAAGAAATGGGTCTGTTTGGGCCGGATTAAAATCTGATTTTAATTTAATTCAGAATCAAACAATCAATATTAACTACATTTTTCATGAGTCATGCATCTTTTCAACCACACATTTCAAAAACTTCAATCATAATTCACAAAAAATCAAATTTAAATTTCCACCAAACACCCTCTAGAAAGGGATAACTTCCGAGGATATAATTACAATTTTTTCTGCTTGAAGTTCTTGATTGATCCATTGGGATATCTAAGACGTACACATGTAATATGTTGTATATTCTTTTCAAGCATGCTTTGGTGCCATTTGTACCAACTTATTGGTACGAATATATAATTAAATAATGATAGAGGCGCCCTTTGACCAAAAGAGTATTACGATTAAAAGTTACTTTCTTAAAAAATAAGTTTTTATTGATAAAAGTAATTTTGAAAATTAGATTTAGTTCGTATATATAGTTGTTTATCGGTTGCGTCTGTCTCCACATTTTTACACATCATAAGACTACAATAACAAGGATATAGAAATAAAAATATAAAAAAATTATTTCTATTTAGGTAATTATTTAATGGGCAGTGAGTGGGTGGGTGGGGAGAGCACATCAACTATTGGATCAAGAATCATAAGACCTTATCCAAAAATATGAATTTAAAACGAGGTAGATGAGTTCAAATTTAATGAAAGTGATGTTGAGCTTAGCAAAATCAGGCATAATCACATGATTTTTAATTAATATTACTAGCTAATTACTTGGAAAAGAAGAACATTATAAATAATCAATAATTGTCTGTCCCCTTTTCAATTTCGATGAACAAAATACAATTCGTTGGAAAATAATGTTATAGTGATCATCATCAGCATAGGTGGCACAAAACTCGCGATGGATAAGTACTATTTGTTCACGAAAATATTTGTTCGTTTTAAAATACCGCAAATGTACGGTTCGTAACAAGTATTAAAGTAGAATTAAGAATTCCGTATTTCGTTCCCACATGGATTGAATTAATTTGACTTCAAATATCAAGACTTTAACCGAATCTATGAAATTTGAGATGATTGTAAATATTTGTAACTAAACTAGAATTATGTATGCAATTTAACTAATTTCTATCAACTAAATGCAATTAAATGTTCGAATGCAAATTGAATGTTTCTTATGAATAACAAATGAGTACTAGTACGAATGGGTGCTAGGATCACGAAGCCCTCTGCAATGTTTACGTTTAAATCTAGTTCTACAATATCGACCATATGTTTGATAATTTGAAGAATCAATGATCCTAAACTATCCAACAATCTCTCGAGAGAATTATTGGACATATTCATGTAAACCACCCGATTAAATCTCTATGACGAATGTAAATTCACAAGAATTCATATAGTTTTATGATCACTTAGAGATTCACGCTAAGCATAATAGTATATCTATATTACCTATCGGACCCTACGATGATTAATACCTTGTCAAATCTATTTCCCTTCTCTCGAATGTATAGAATAGATCACTACACTCACACAATCACATGCATAATAATTGTGGAAACAAAAAGTGAATAAAAATCATTCAAACCTCAAAACATGTNAATACAGAAATAATGTAAGAGAAAACATCACCAAATTACAATTACGCTTGAAAAACAAAGAATCTTGATGTTGTTTTTTGAATTCCTTGCTTTAAGAGCTTCTTCAAGATGTATTTTAGGGTTGTTCTATCTCATATGACGTCTTTCCCCGTTTTGGATGTTTTTTTTTGCTTTTATACTTGACCTAGATTTGTTTTCTAACGTGTTTGAACAAGAAAAGGAAACCAAAAAATTCGTGCCCAAAAAGCAACCATGCGGTCGCATGGTTTCATTCCATGCGACCGCATGGAACTTCAAAAAGTCATCTTTTATTTCATGTTGACCCATGTGCGGCCGCATGGTAGAAACTACCATGCGCGTCGTTGTAGTCCTCAAGCATCGTTTTCCCTTCTTTTGGCCTCTTTTGATCATTCTTTTCCTTCAATCATCCTATGCATCGTCTTTTATTTCATGTTGACCCATTATGATTAAGCTCGTGTATGTCCTTAAGTCAGCTTCGGGTTATCTTTTGATTATTTGCAATTTGGTCCCTAAACTTTTGTTTCCTTCATTTTGGTCATTTTTCGCCAATTTCTCTTACGTTCCACCAAGTCCATCAATATAGTGCTACAAAACGAGATTAAACAGAATTAAGCCATATTCAAATGTTTTTGTTAACAATTAGTTATGATATACAGCCAAATAAATGTTGGAAAATGTACTTATCACTATTCCCCCGTGCTTGGCACGGGCTACCTCAAAATTAACTCATCATTGATCATTTATTGTCTTGGCATGATCTGATTTGCACCTCTACTCATTTTTTGGAATACCCGGATCAAAGCTTCAAAACAAAGCATTGATTGAGAGGAGGATTTCCACCCTTCTTTTACAGGTTGGCTTAATGATTCTCATATGGTATTGTTGCTGTCTGAGGGTGCTCAAAAACACCTGGATATACAACAATAGCAACAAAAAGCTGCAGAGCCACCAACCAGCTTTTATGGGCACAAGAATACCATACTTATCCTGTGCAAAAGTCATTCATCCATCCCAATGCAAGCACCTCGGCATTACGACGTTCTCACAAATAATTGCTTGACCATTGGGTGGCCTTAATCCGTCAAGACAAAAATCGCTATTAGCTGATTACACCAGAAAAGAAAACAGAAGTACAGCATAATAACAAACAAATGTATACAAAGAAATCTACAACTTTATTTCTCCTAACTTAACATTTCAAAAATGCTTTAGGGCATCAAGACTGATAGAAAAAGAGACTTCAAGAACTGTTTCAATAAGTTCTGTACCAAACTAGGCAAAGATCGTCTGGGTAAAACAATAGGCTCCATACTCCACATTTATGCATGTATATCAACTGTCAAATAGTGATCACATATTTAAGCACATGTTTACTGCCCCTAAATTTCTAAAGTTACATAATTTTATAAAACTGAAATTGCATCTCGTTATATACAACCCACAATGGCTTGGCCGATCTTTTCTTTATAAGAGGTTGAATAGAATAACCCAGGTAAAACATAACGATTATATATGTGAAAAAGAATTCGTTGATGTCAAATTAGCATCTCAAAACAAACATTAACATAAAATACATAAAAGAATCTAGGACAGTCAAGAGATTCATGTTTAAATCTCGTGCTCTTCATTGATTGGGGTCATAAAATTCATCCATGGAGGAAGAGAGCAGGCATGTTGCCCATGATTCATTTGTTTCCATCTTATCCCTGGAAGAACACGTTCAAAATCTTCTCCCCCAGAAGATTTTAAGCTCAAAAACCAAAAACAATCAAACTTCGAGGCAGTTCTTGATACCCTGCTCAAAGTCGTTCAGAGAAGATATTGTGTCCTGGAGTGCATCTGCGATTCTTTGCCTACTGCAAAAGGAGCAAGTAACCATGATTAAACATGATGATTGATGTAGCAAATGCAATATACTTCACCCCTTCTTGTAAATTCATACAAGAACTGAGTGGTAGGTCGAGGTCTTATGTTTAGAACTATATAAAGCCTAATCATATGTAAACTTTAGACCTCAACCGCAGATCAACCGTCATGGTAAGGTCGATGGGTGAAGGTCACAGGCAGGGGCTGACCCAATGAAGGCCTAGTACAGGCATCTACCTGAATTGAACTTTGGGTCACCCCCATTTAAGAATATAAGTTAGCAGTCAACTTAAGCTAAAAAAAAAAAAAAATTGATCTACAAACCCCACCCGAACCTGCGACTCCCAATTTCCACCAAAACACCCAAATTCATGAAATTGAAGCAGTGAAGTCGTGGGTGTTAATTGAAGCAGGTAATAACAGGATAATTTTATATAATTTCATCAATATGATATGAATCAGTGGACTTGGATTGTTTTGTGAGATAAACTAGGAAGGGATTTAATGGTGTGATCCAGAGTTTTGTTTCTTTGTGATTTATTACATTCCAATTCTGAATATGCAAAATTGTTTTCAAAAATGCAAATAATTTCTAGAAAGTTCAATTGTTGGTGAATTTGTGAATTTGAATATATGATACGGCACATCTTAAATTAATGCTTGTTTATTTTAGAGTGAAAAAAGATTTTATAAAAGAAAATCTCTTGAGGATGTGGAAATATTTGAGGGTGGAGGTGGGAGGGTTTGGGTTTGTGTGAGGCACACTAGGAGACGTAAGATAACTTTGCCTCTGTTTGTCTTCCATTTTTCAATTTTTTTCTACATACTTATTTTCAACTGCACATTCATGCAAAAAAATATTCTACACATAAACCTAAAACTCTTCCCCTATATTTTAATCACACATTCTCAATAAAATCACTATTCTAAACAATGTTTTTTTCTACACAAAAACCTAAAACTCTTCCCCTATATTTTAATCACACATTCTCAATAAAATCACTATTCTAAACAATGTTTTTTTTATTTAAAAAAAAAAGGCCACCAAAGGGCACTACTCTCTCTTCATTGTAATGAAAACCTGCAGCGTCAGCCGTCAAGTAATCATAGACCTCATTTTTTTTAGGGTAAATCACTACAAATATGTGTGTGCTTCGTTCATTTCCCGCTTACTATATCTGTTTATTAATTCTCTCGAATGACCCACTACTCGGACTACATATTTAAATCAAGAACTACAAATTTGTTTCATAAATTCAAAAGTAATTTAGTGATGCACTATTATTTTACAACTCAATTTTAATACCTGTTAGAAGCAACTTGAATATCAGTATCTCTCGCCATGCCACTAAGAACAGCAAAAGATCTACAATTTTGAGGAAAACCAAAACATTATTGCATGGATACGGTTAACAGATTTCTTGATAAGAAGCGCATGTTAGAAACAGCAAGCAAAGTATATTACCATATGCAATACAACAGAAGTAATACTTGCACACCTTATGAGATCACTGAGCTTGGCTTCAGCTTTTAACTTTATAGGATCTTTATCATCTAGCAAAGAAGCAGCATTTTTCACAATCAACCGGAATGTGCAGACCTACAATTTGGGAATTCAGTTTACGAATTAAAAGTTGATTTACAAGCAACAATATAGGCAAACTCTTTTCCCCTTCGATTTCCCCTCATTCATACACTTCTATTGCACTAAATTGCTATATGATCAAGCCAATCGCTAAGAAACAAAGCACAGTAACCAATCTGGCATCAAAGAAATATACTCACTTAAGTTCTTCAAAATTTCTCAACCAAGCCCCTGAAGTTTCAATTAGAACTTTATTTTTTATTTGTCAACTCGTAGAGTATGTTTGAAGAGGGAGGAAGGATTAGACCAAAACTAAACCGAGTGCTGAAAAGTAGGGGTTTTTCCCTTATGTTTGAAACCTAGTTTAATACCTTTTATAAAGAGAACTTTTTTTTGTCCCATGTCAATTAAAAATTAAAAGCGATTTGTCCAAGGGAGCTATATAAGGAGTGCTTAAGCTATTGGGAAAAAAGAAAAAAAGAAAAAAAGTGAACCAAATGATTGAGAAACTCCAATTGTTAGTGTAGAGAGAGAAAGACGGACAGGGAGAAAGGGGAGAAAACTTAGTTCTTGAACTGGCAATTCTTTTTTGAGGCTTTGTGGGAGATTGTTCTTAGATTTCTTTGGGTTTTGGATGTGAAAGATTATTTGATTGTACAATTTTTCACATCATGAAATCTTCGAATTTGCAGAGCTTTCCACGTAAATTTTCATATTTGTGATATTTTTCAGGAGGAGGATATTGGGGCTCGAATCTGGAAATTCGTTAGGCATGAATCTGGAAATTGGTTTGGCTAACAAGTTGCAAGAATCCTAGAGAACATGAATACAATCAAATTCTGAAATCAATAAATAAGCTATCTATAAAAGATTAGATCACCTCAACTCCGGTATTGGATTGAAACTCGACTAAGGAATTCCTATCCTGAGGAACACAATCCCTAGCTGCAGATTTTAGCAACTTCTGAACATCCTCCCAATCATTTCCACCAAATTCCGATTCGCTTTTCACTATCCAAACAGTTAAATTCCATCCAAATCAATCCCATTCCCCAATTCAAATGCAAAATTAAAAATTTAAATAAAATAATATATATGTACTAAGTAAGATGAAAGCAGATTGAAGTATGTTCCGCGATGCATCAACAGGTGCTAACAGGAATTTCGCAGTTTTCTTCTTCTGCTCTCTCAGCCATTCTTTTGGTCCTGCTAATCAAACAAATAACACAGAAAATAAATAATTAGGGCCTTATTACTTCGAGAACAAAATGTGGATTGAGGTCGGAGAAACAGTGACTACAGATGCCGAAGGAGATTGAGGTGGCCGGAGGAGTTGGCAGAAGGACATACGGGAGTGGTACAGTGACGATTGATGAGAGTAAAATGGCGAAACCCCTACGGGAAATTGGGTGGTTGTGTTCTGGGGAGGAGCAATGGCGCGTTTGTGAGAGTGGTGAATTGGGGGGTTTTGGCGGGAAGTGGACGGCGGCGGCGAAGGGGATAATGGCTGCGTTGTGCGGCGACATGATGGATGAGTGGCGTTGGGTTCAAGTGTGGAATTGGTGGTTTATATTGAACGGCAAAGATTCACAACGGTCAGAAAAATTAAATACCCCAAAAAAAAAAAATGGAGATGCGGGGGATCGAACCCCGTGCCTCTCGCATGCAAAGCGAGCGCTCTACCATTTGAGCTACATCCCCACTTTGTAATGATTTAGATATATTATACATATATTTTATTAAAGATTACGAAAAATAAATTTTTCTATTAGCTGCTCATCTAAGAAGTAAGATCAAGATTTCGTTCAACCCAAAGAGAGAATAATAATATATAAAAAGAGTCTAAATAATTGACCTTATACAACCAATCATAAGTTGGATCAAAATAGAGCTCCTGTTAGTCAATTTGTTCTTTTGTGATTCTATTTCTGATGAAATCTCATAGAAAGCCTAATATGTTATAAGAGAATTAGAATGATTAGATCGAAAAATCAAGATCCTGTCCGAAATGCAGTTCGATTATTTGTAAAAGATCGAATATTAGGACTAACTAGTGGTGACAAACGGGCCAAGCGGGCTCGTGGGCAGCTCGGGCTCGTCATTAGCAAGAGCAGAGGGCTAGCTCGCCGTTCGGCTCGCCTGTGCAAACTCGCCCAAAAGAAGGATTTATTTTATTATTTATATTTAAAAATGTTCATCTTAAAAAAAATTTGAAAAGTGGACAAGCACGCTAGCCGAAACTTGGCTCAGCCCACAAGCCATGAGCTCACGAGCTAAGTCGAGTTCGACCCACGAGTAACGAGCCGAGCAGAAGTTTGACTCGTGACGAGCTCGAACCGAGCTCGTACGTAGCTCGGCACATTCCCATCTCTTGGACTAACACAAAATAATCTTAGAATCAGCCATTGTACCCCCAAAATTGCCAAAATTGGTGAGGTCCCACCTAAATTTTGTTTATTTATTTATCGAGAGTCAATTTTTTGAAGGTTACATTTTATTTTTTAAACACTAAGGGGGAGTTTTGATGCACCAGTTATTAACATTTTTTAAAATATTCGTTTTAAGCACTTAAGAGTGGATCGATTTTGAGTGATTTTTGTAGTTATTTTTAATATTGTCTAACCTGTGTTTGGGTGTTTATTATCCATCAATTTTGAGATTTTTCTAAAAGAATAAAATTACGTATATGTCCTTTTGTCAAAATTTTTATTTATAGATAATTTTTTTATATATAAGTTAATATTTAATTAAATAAATTTAAATATTTACTTAAATTTTTAAGTTAATATTTTTTACTTATAAGTAACTTTTAAAATTATAAGTTAACTTTTACTTTTAAATAACTTTAAATGATTTTTTTTACTTGTAAGTAACTTTTTACATTTTATAAGTATTTTTTTTGTCTTATTACTAGTATTTTTATTTTTAATAGTTCTTTTAACATAAAATTGATTTTTTACTTACAAGTAATTTTTAATTATAATGTAATTTTTCTTATCTTACAAGTAATATTTTACTTAAAAGTATTTTTTTAATTATAATATATTTTTTTAATTTACAAATATTTTATAGTTAATATATTTTAATTTACAATTTAATTTTGAACAAAATATATTGATTGTAAATAATTATTTTATAAATGGTAAAATTAGAAGAGAACAATAGAAACGGTCAAAACCCGCCAATTTGATGGATTGAAAGAACGCTCAAAATGATTTTTAAATCATCGAAAATCAGGGCCGAAAAAAACTAGTAAGTACCAATTTTTTAAACCCCTTATAAACGGTGTCACTCAAAATCGGTGAAAGAAAAAAAAGTCCCAAGCAGGCCCTAAAAAGTATGTAGCTAACCTTCACAGGAAATGATGATGAAAAGTATAACTTGTATAATTTTTTTTTATTTTTCAAATTAGTACAATCTATTAATCTATATAATTATTAACTTGGTCTTGTACACTTTTGAATTACGTAGTTTATAGAGTTATTGATTGCAACTCTCATATGCTCTCAATTGATTGATAATTGTATTCAATTCATTGAGATGTTCTATTACTGGAGCAATTTCAATCATCTTCAAATTAAATAATTTTTTTATTAAATGTACCTTGTTTTATTTAGATGGCTTCTCACACTTATCGGACAATACCTTCATCAAATTCGTTATGGTTTTGTCCATCGCCATATTGTTACCAACGTTCCTTGAAGGTGCTAATCGGATAACACCTAAATAACTGAATATCAAGGAGATTTCATTCATCGTCTTTCATTCCTTCCGGTTTTTCATTCAAAAGGAGATGGTGCATTTTTTTATATACAAATAATCCTTGATTTGAATCCTCCAGAATACAAAATGCATACCGTCAAACTTGTAGATCCCTAATAACGTTTTTCTTCGTCAGTCTTGCTATGAATAAAAAAACTGATAACAATTGTTGAAAATTAGAAACATAATTCTATTCTATAGAGAGTGATCATTTCGCACAAAGAAAAATAGACATTAACATAAGATTTATGTGTTTGTCTCAATGTGAGATTACATCATCTTCCGTCGCTGCAATAATTCACGCACGGCTCCGCACGCAAGCAATAATTAGTTCCACAATTTAAAGTATAAAAATCCATGTTAAAAGATGTGATAAAATAATGTTCTAACTATCGCAACCTTTGCTCATCGTCCAAACTGATAGTATACTTGTGTTTAAAAGTTATTTTTCTAAAAGTAATTAGAGCTGACTTTAAAATAAATTCGATCAACCATTTCGATTTGAAGTTAATTAAAGTTGAACCAATTAATCTATAAATATATTGTCCACATAAAAATCATGGGATAATTAGAGTTCACTTTTCACAGTGAACTAACTTAAAAATGGATAAAGCAAAAACTAAGGTCATTATCTTAAACCGTGGATGTGGTTTGCTTTACTAATATTAGCATTATAATATTAAAATAATTATTCTTACTCCTCTTAATATTAAAATATACTACAGAATTCAATTCAATAGTTCTATATTTTGTGTCCACTTACTATATTCTTTTACACACCCCCAACAATGAATTATAATGATCTTGTATTAGCCTCGGGGCATAGCTCAGTAGTGCAAAAGACATGAGTGATGTAGTCTCTGATGAGCTGACAGCCGCAGTGTGAGAATTCGATTCCTATCTCTTACAAAATATGAAATTGGACGCTTTGTGGGCACCAATATGATAGCTCTTGTACTCTATCCTACCGAGACACATCCCGCAATTTACCTATTTCACAATGCTCTAGGGGCGGGGCAGTGGGGGCCCCTCAAGGTTGGGGTTCAACCTTTTTTTGTATAATGATCTTGTATCAACACGAATATACATAATAAGATAATTTTAGTTAAATATCTTTTTGAATATGTAAAAGGGACAAAGTAAAAAAATGATGGTACACATAAAACGTGTAACTAGGACTCGAAGCAAAAATCATCAAATCGAAAAATCAAATAGAAATCGCCTTTTTTAAACCATCTGTTTGGGGCCACGTAGACCCATCAATGAAACGTTTTTGAACTAAATCAAATCGGACCGTTTAAAAATTTGAAAAAAAAATGTTTTTATCAAAGATTAAACAGGTAGGTTACAGTTTTAATCTTTGAAATAAAATATAAGTATTAAAATTGCAATTCAACATTAAGTAATTTGATCAATTATCAATTACCAAATATCAACAATTACCCTAATTTTATAATCAATGAACTAAAGACAATAAAGCAATAAAAATAAATATACTGTGAAATCACAGTTTAAAGTCGAACCCAAACCTTTAGGTTTAGGTTTGAAAAAAATTATCAAACCATTTTAATGGTTTTGCTTAGATTTGGATTTTTTCTCAAATTGTTTAAATGGTTTGGTTTGAAAACTATCAAAAATTGGTCAAATTGTACTGCTTGCACTACATATGTAATGCAAATATAAAAAACTATTCACATATTAAAGCTTAAATTGTATTTTTCTTCCTTCGATCGAGCTTCATTAAATCCAGCCTATCTACAAAAAAAATCCAAAGAAAGCACTAACATACAAAACAAAGAGCACTGAGAAAGGGACTCATTATCCACCTAGCATAGTCAATTAAATGATATGCTTCACCCCTATCTCTCACAAAAGAAATGGACTGAATAATACGAAACTCAAAAACTCAATAGTATAGATTAGTTGAACGAGTGCAAAAAGAATATATAAATCAAATAATTTCAACGCTATAAGAGAATCCAATCAAACCCACTTGTTCGATCGAATAAATTAAGAACCACTTTGAAATGCAATTCAACTATGTATAAGAAAAAATTGAATATTTATGATTTATTATTTTGAATTCATTTTTAAAATCGACTGATTCACTTGAAATTGAATAGTTTACCACAAATTTTTTGCACTTATCTAATTTTTGTTGTTGATTTATTTTAAATCCATTGACTCTTGATTCATTACTTTTGAAAACCGTTGAAGTTTTCCAAATATTAAAAATTATGTAGCTAACTTTAAATTTATATCAAAAACATATAATTTTTCACAAACATAAAACAATGGAACATATTAACTTTATAATTTCTAAGTTGACACAATTGATTTATTTTTGTAATTATTTACTTGCTCTCGGGCATTTTTGGAACACCCATATCGGGATTGATAGAGTTTAATTCCACTTGAAAAGTCTATTTTACAATCGAGACTGCATCAATTAATACTGCCAAAAAATATTTAGAATTGTTATTAGAATATTCACTTCTCTATTCGTGCTTTCTAAGTTGCTAGTAGAAACTAGTTTTGGCTTCAAAATTTGATTGGTTGACCATTTCTTGGTGCATATTTTTTCTTATACATCTTGTTATTTATGCTGAATTAATAAGAAAAAAATTACTCACATTATACTAAGGATAGGCTTGATATACTTTTATAATAAATTTTGCGAAAATTGATATTTTTGAAAAATATGTAGTTGAAAATAGAAAAATTATGAGTTCACGTGCAAAATTATTTAATATAAAAATTATATGGTTGTAAATGAGTTTTAAGAAAATGAATTTTGAAAAATTTGTACCATTTCGAGTTAAGTCAACAATCTCACCACTTTTGACGGAGATTAATTTATCGATTATAGTAGTGAAACATCTCATCAACTGCAAAAAGTAAAGTATTTTAATTAAATTTGATATAAAAGAGGCAGTGTTAGATAAGAATACTATTCTCAACATTGACTCTCTGTGTGTGTGCGCGCGTGTGTGAAAATCTTTTATAATCAATGAACTAAACACTATAAAGCAATAAAAATAAAAATACTGTGAAATCACAGTTTAAAATCGAACCAAAACGGTTTGAAAAAAATTATCAAACCATTTTAATGGTTTTGCTTAGATTTGGATTTTCCTCAAATTGTTTAAATGGTTTGGTTTGAAAACTATAAAAAATTGTACTGCTTACACTACATATGTAATGCACATATAAAAAAATTATTCAACACTTGAAAGCTTAAATTGTATTTTTCTTCATTCCATTGAGCTTCATTAAATCCAGCATGCCTACAAAAAAATTCCTAAGAAAGCACTAACATACGAAACAAAGAGCACTGAGAAATGGACTCTTTATCCACCTAACATGGTCAATTAAATGATATGCTCTCACAAAAGAAATGGACTAATATTACGAAACTCAAAAACTCAATGGTAAAGATCAGTTGAACAAGTGCAAAAAGATTATATAAATCAATTAATCTCAAAGCTATAAGAGAATCTGATCAAACCCACTTGTTCGATTGAATAAATTAAGAACCAGTTTGAAATATAATTCGATTACGTTTAAGAAAAAATTGAATATTTATTATTTAGAACCCATTTTTAAAATCGACTGAGTCACTTCAAATTGATTAGTTTACCACAAAATTTTTGCACTTATCCATCTATTTAATTTTAGTGTTGATTTATTTTTAATCGGTAGACTCTTGATTCATTACTTTTGAAAACGGTTGAAGTTTTCTAAATATTAAAAATTATGTAGCTTACTTTAAATTTATATAAAAAACATATAATTTGTCACAAACATAAAACAATGGAACATATTAACTTTATAATTTCTAAGTTGACACAATTAATTTATTTTTTTATAATTATTTGCTCGCTCTCGGGCATTTTGGAACACCCATATCGCGATCGATAGAGTTTATTTCCACTTGAAAAGTCTATTTTACGATCAAGACTGAGTCAATTAATACCGTCAAAAAAACTATTTAGAATTATTATTAGAATATTCGCTTCTCTATTCGTGCTTTCTAAGTTGCTAGTAGAGAAACTAGTTTTGGCCCCAAAAATTGATTGGTTGACCATTTCTTGGTGCATATTTTTTCTTATACATCTGGTTATTTATGCTGAATTAATAAGAAAAAAAAAATATTCACATTATACTAAGGATAGGCTTGATGTACATTTTATAATAAAATTTGCAGAAATTGATATTTTTGAAAATTTTGTGGTTTAAAATAGAAAAATTATGATTTCACGTGCAAAATTATTTAATTTAAAAATTGTGTGGTTGGAAATGAGTTTATAGAAGATGGATTTTGAAAAATTTGTACCACTTCAAGTTAAGACAACAGTATCACCAATTTTGAGTGAGATTAATTTATTGATTATAGTAGTCAATCATCTCATCGACTGCAAAAAGTAAAGCAATTTCTTTAAATTTGATATAAAAGAGGCCGTGTTAGATAAGAATATTATTCTCAACATTGACTCATGCTTTCTCATCGTCCAAACTTAAAATGTATTTAAAATTTCTTGTCTACACAAAAATATATTGCTAAAACGTGACTATCAACCGTTATAGATAGAGTTTAGATTTTAAAATAAGTTGAATAAACAATTGCGATTAAGACCTTAGTTAACCCTTATTTTCAACCACATATTTCAAGAGATACATATTTCTTTTCAAATTTTTAATCAAATATTTTAGCAGCTTTTATTAAAATTTATTAGAAATTAATTTTTAACTAAATCAAACATAGGCTAAAATTAATGAAAAGTCGAACCAAATTTATTTTTAAAAGTATATAATCCATAAAAAAGTCAAGGGATATTTTGAGTCCATACAATGAACTATCTTAAAATGGATAGAGCAAAAATTAAGGCCATATTCGCCTAAAATAAAAAATAAAAAAATGTGTGTGTGTGTGTATTCCAAAAAATAAGAACAAATTTCTGCCACATGCTAAAATACGCTCTGCGTGCTCTTCACTCTTCTTCCCCATCCCGCTGCTACTTTTACTGTTACATTATAAATATTACACAATATCCACCGCCTTCGCTTTCCGCTGAGCTGCAAGTTATCGCCTGTCACGTGGAAATCCCCATTTTTTTTCCCAGTTGTGGTTGTTGTTGGAGGAATTCGATTCCTTTTTTGCCAAATGTGGAGTGAAATTCCTTAATAATTGTTTCTCTAAGAATGAAAAGCAAAAGAATTTTAGGTGAAGACGTTAAATGCATTTAGTTTCTATACGGGTATCGGATTCTATATTCCGTTGGAATTTGAGGGATTTTATTAGCATTTCGCCCTTCACAAAATGGCTCCATAAAATCCAGAATGCGTATCGCCAAGGGGCGCCCACTTTCCATTTGCGTTTTGCTATTTTCTTCTCCAAATCCCAATCATATTCTTGAGCCCTTTTCGTTTTCCTTCTCGTCCTCTTCAAGAATTTTATTCAATTCCGGGATTTTGTCGTCTGCTCATTCGGGTCAATTGCCGAGTATAAGGAAAGTGAATAGTTGCAAAGGTTTGTGATTTTTCCGGATCAATCTTGAACGTGTATGTTGTCTTTATCTTTTCCCCTTTTCTTGATTTTTCTAATTCTTGGGAGAGGAGAATCTTTTTTACTATTTAACGAATTTTTACTTTGCATGTTATCTTATTTGATTTATTTTCAACATGCACGATTAATTCCTACGAAAAATCACTTTTCGTTTCTCAGTTTTGGAAAAATCTTGCATTCTTAGGTAGATTTTGCATTGGTCAAAGCTGCATGATTTCTGGAAAAGAGAAATTCATTGAATTTGGCGATTTTCATTCTTGAAGTTGTTTCAGAGTGTAAACTTGAAAAAGGTTTCTGGGTAAGAAAAGATTTTGAACTGCCATGCCTATTTTAATGTTTTGTACTCGCAGAATATAAATTATATAATATTTTGTTTTGTGTTGTCAGGTATGTTGGAATACATTTCTTTCTTTCTTTTACTATCATATTTATTAAATTTAATTCTATACGACCATCAAGGCATGTTTTGGTACACATTGGTGGCGTGACTGAATAGTACAAATAAATGTGGATGAATTAGTCTCCTGTCTTAATTTGCCTGACTTATTATTTGAGTTCCAATTTGGAACTGCATGCCTTATTTTTGAATGACAGGTATGGTGGAAAGCATTAATGTCCAGCTTTTACTATCACAGTTATTACATTTAATTTTGTTCCATCAGTTTTTATGCTGTAGAATATAGAGTGAAATACGAGGATGAGGTTTTTCAGTAATGGAGTAAGAAGATGTTTGCGTAGGAACTCAATATAGTCAACATTTACTTTGATGAAACCTGTGTCATCCTTGGAGTATTGGCTTAGAAGTTGGAACATAACATGGTGCCGGAGGATATACATACAATGATTATCGAATGCAAGGCGCCATGGTGCTGGAAGGAGTCCTTTACACTTAATTTCTGGTGGCCTTTACCCTTGTGTTTGATTTGATTAATTTTGGGTTCTTGTTCCTCAATAACAAACAATTGGTTTTATAACCGGAGAATATGCGTCTTGTTTTGCCACTCATTTTTTTGTGCTGTTATTAGTAGGAATATCGAAGTGTGAAATTGCCAAGATTTGATGGCTTGTATTGAAGTTTACTTAATGCAGGGGAAATATGGGGAGAAACTAATCTGGAAATACTTATAATTAGAGTATAATTTATCATTCAAATTTACAAAGTAAAGATTGAGCCAACACAGGCTCTGATAAAGTCCATCTGTGGACACATATGACATCGGCGTTTCTTATTCGCCACATACTCAGTTTGTTTTATTGATTTTACCTTGTCGTGCCCTCAATGCGATCTTTAATATTTTGTACTTGCAAATATTTTAGTTTATCCTATATTAAAAGCTTGAACAATTAATTTGGCATGTATTTTTGTCGCACAATTAGCAGACTTGTTGCATTTAGGATAAATATGTTTTCTTATTCACCATTCAAAACTAGAAAGTATGACCATGTTGATTCATCATTGCCTATGTGCAAAGTTTTTGTATAAAATGCTTTTGTCTTTGGTAACACTGGAACTTTTAATACTAATTGATTCTCCAGTAGATAAATATAGGCATTTTATCCACATATTCCATAAAAATATCTTAATTATTGATGAAGACAATCTCTGTATCTAATATCTTTTAGAGGCCTTTTATTGTATGAAAAAATATGTGCTGTTTCCATACTTGTTGATATACACTAAAGCATGTTTGATATGCAATATTGGACATGACTCAGAAGATACTATAAACGATCGTAACTTCTTTTTCTTCTTTAATACCGTCCAATACTCTTCAGTCCACCTTACTAGATATGCCATAAGTTGCTTATCGCTGGTGATTAACTTGATTATAAACTTTACTTCACTGTTTGCAGTTAAAAATGCATAAAAACTGTACAACATATATGCCTAGTAAACAACAGTTGACATACATGGAAAAAGCACCTTTTAAGATTAGCCATACATGCTCTTGATACAGTCCAGCTGGAAAGTGTGCCTAGTATAGTTCTGGATTACCACTAAATAGCTATTCTTTTGCGGAAATTTTTTTGTGTGGATATATTGGCGATTTGAGTTCTCAAACTAGTGCGGCATAACTTTCAAAACTATTCTTACATATCATTCACTATTTTTTTGTTGACTACCACCAGGTAATAATCTTCATTCCTGTAATAAGATGGATGGCATGGGTGTAGATGGAAAAACATTGCCACCTGAGAGAAATGATTGCAGTGATCGTGGTCAGAATCCCTATATATGGTCGTCTCCTGAAGGAGGACAAAAGATTGATATTAGAAAGCAGATATTCTGTAATAGGTCTTTGAACATGAAGAACATCGTTGCTGTCGGATTTGATATGGACTATACTTTGGCTCAGTACAAACCCGAGACTTTCGAATCACTTGCATATGAAGGCACAGTTAGAAAGCTGGTTTATGATTTGCAGTACCCTTCAGAGGTTTGTCTACATTTTGGATTGTTCTAACTTACCAAGAAAATGTTTTTCAAGAAATACTGAAAATTGAAAGCCATTAATATCCCACCAAGTTTAAGTTATTGTGATTGTCTACGAAAAAGTCATTAATTGAATCTATTTGTCCTTGTTGCATCTTTCTACACTACGAAATATGAATCCCACTCAAAAGAAAAAAGGAAATTAAAAAAAAAAAAAAAAGTGAACCAAAAATATAGATTACCCAATGTTTCACAAAGTTGGATTATATTTACTCTTTGCTAATTGTTATTTCGTTTTATTATCTGAATATTAATAGCTTAGTAACTAGAGTGGTCTTGTATAGTTGTTGGAATGGACTTTCGATTGGAAATACATGGTCAGAGGATTAGTTCTTGATAAAAAGAGAGGCAATATATTGAAGGTTTGTGTTCTATATCGCAACTAAATCTTTCTGTAATTTGCTTTTTGTTTGGATTTAACGTGTAAATTAGTGTGTGTTGGTTGTATCATTCATAGATGGACCGACACAAGTACGTCAAAGTAGCTTATCATGGATTTAGAGAGATGTCGAAGGAAGATAAAGTTGCTACATATGGAAGTACTTTGACACGCGACTCGTTTGATGAACCTGACTATGCTCTCATTGATACCCTTTTTTCTTTGGCTGAAGCTTACTTATTTGCACAGCTTATTGACTTCAAGGATAATAATCCTGGAAAAGTTTCGGCAGAGTAAGAGAATTATCAATTCTTTAATACATTGGGTTACAGTAGTTAATTCTCTTCACTCTATTTGAGGTAATAATTGGTCCAACAGCTGAATAATATCTAAAGTATATTTTGTGAATACACTCAAGGAAAATAGGCTTGAAACCTTTGAAAATCCTTCCACATTACAGATAAAAGCGTATTATCGAACATCGGATTGTATATCTTGCAATTTTGCACTTTGTGTTACTGATTCTAAATGTTGTACCTTTTCTGGTGTTTTGGGTACCATTTTGGCAAATAAATTATTAGACAATCTGGATTGAGAAGTTTGTTGGAAAGTAGCAACTATCAATTTAAAAGAATTTACTTGTTATGCGGAATACAAACATATGTTCTACTTATACTTGAAGTTTCTTTCCTAATTATCCCACTTTAATTGGTGTCATGTTTTTTCTCTAATTGTATTGCAGCTACTCTCGAATATACAAAGATGTTCGAGCAGCTGTGGATTTGTGCCACCGTGATGGTACTTTAAAGCAGATGGTTGCAAAAGATCCTGGAAGGTATTGTAATTTCTTCAAAATACAGTGCGTATTTCGCATGCTATAAAGTGAGATGATTTTTATCTTTTTATTTATTCTCTTCGTCATAAAGGTGACTTTGGCATTTAGTAAATGAAAGAAATATTGATAATACCACTTTGCAAGGTAAGGAATTGGAAAAGGTGCATAATTTTTCAGCAAATATGAGATTTATGTTTAATGATTTCTTTGGGCGTTTTTGTCATGCTAAAATTATATATGAAAAATTAGTGAACCAAATGTGAGGATGGGTATGCAAGGAACTGGCTGCTGATTCAGTAATAGCTTGGTGATGCATGCTCCTATCCTGTACCTAAAATTCACAAGTTATTCTGTTAATACTTGTGCATATGATACTGATATGAAAATTCTCATAATTTATGTATAATTATTAATTAATAAATACTATTGTCTGATTTAATAATAAATGGGGGTAGATAGTTTCTAAAAAGGGTTGATAACTCAAATTATTAAATATCAGTGCTACTGTAGATATCACAAAAACAGTCAAATAGACAGTATCGAAAACATACTTTTCTTTGATAAAGAAGTACATGAAAGTCTATGCAAATATGATTACAAATAACTAAATCAAATTGGAAGTGTCTTCCTTAAAACCGATCTCATGTAGTACACAAATGAAAGGACGTGGCATGCAAACATAAATTGCATTGTTGTTTTCTTCTTAAACTTTAGTATCATTAAGTGATATAAAGTGGCAGCTTATAGTTGCTGCAGCGTGATTCTTCTCAAGATACATGAACACTTTTATAATGTGATTACAGATGCCCTTTGCAAAATTTTATATTGGAAGCTCTATGAAGAGAAAGACAAATATTGTTGATGAAATAAGAGTTATGAAATGGAACCACCTTTGCTGTGACACAATTGTAAATTATAAAGACTTAAAATCCCACATGGCCCAGCAGGAAGGAAACTCGCCAAAAATAAAACTTCCAATTCCTTCCCGAGGCCTCACTACTATTTACTCCAGTAACATTTTTCATAATAGTTTCAACTTCTATTTTATTCTGTTCCATTTATTCATTAACATCTCTGCCCCCTCAATACATGCTTCAATTACGTCTCTATTTACATCTGACATTCTGTTTGCATACTTCAATATTAAAAGAAGAATAGTATATTTACTGTAATTTATAATAATAATAATAACAGTAACACGGTGCCAACAATAATAAACCAAATCAAGAATTGAACATTGGGGTTTTAACACTGGGTCTTCATATATTAAAACTATCTTTCTCAGTAATTAGAGAGAGGTGCTGCTGAACTCTCTTTTTCTACAAAATAAGGAAAATCTATTCTAAATCATCGATGAATTTAACATTGGGTCTTTATATATTAAAACTAGCTGTCTTTGTATGTAGAGAGGCGTTAGTGACAATGGGAGGGTGTCACTAGCACCTCTCTCTTTCTACAAATTAAGGAAAATTTATTCTAAACCATCAATAAATTGAACATTGGGTCTTGAACACTGGTTCTTCATATATTAAAACTAGCTTTCTCTGTATTTAGAGAGATGTGCTGGTGACAATGGGAGGGTGTCACCAGCACCTATCTCTTTCTTCATATATTAAAACTAGCTTTCTTTGTAATTAGAGAGAGATGCTGGTGACAATGGGAGGGTGTCACCAGCACCTATCTGTTTCTACAAATTTAGAAATTTGTTCTAAACCATCAGTGAATCTCACCTCGTGTTCTCCTTGTCTAGACCAGTTAGGAAGGAATTTGTTCATCATTAATCATTTTCAGTAATATATATTGGTGTTGCAAACTAACATGCAATGTTAATTCATTAACTAGTTTCCAGTTATTTTAACACCAATGCCAAATTTCCAAACTGATATAACTTTCTCATTATTGTATCAGATATATCAATGAGGATATGTCAATTGTTCCCATGCTAGAAATGATTAAAGAATCTGGCCGTGCTACATTTCTGGTGACGAACAGGTAGCTTTTTTTCTCCTGCAAAGTTGTTGAAGATAATATGCCCCCGTTTGGCCTCCATTATTTGTAATTATCTGAGATTATAATTTTTGGAATTGTTTTTTTTTTTTTTTTGATAAATGTGTGGTTAAAAAAGAAGGAATTGTTTTGGGTTTACGTGTAATATTATTTTATTGGAAAATGTGTGGTTGATAGGAAGAGAGGGAAACATGGATTATAATTTTAATGCGAGCTATGTATGATCCCTCCATGATTTTGACTTGAAGCTAAAAGAAGATAGATTCTTTGGAACATTTCCTACCAAGAGTGAGTTACACCTTTTTCTCTGGGTGAATCAGAAAAATGAAATATTATTCTCTAGTTTCTTTCTAGGCGGAGGCGGAAGATTGCATCAATTGATGCTACCTGAATATGTCTTTAAGAAACTTAAGAGCTTGAAAACCCTTCGTACCTGTGGAAACTCAGTGGTTTTGATATACGTTCAGAGTGTTTTGGAGTCAATGTCTCTTAAAATTAGAAAAATGGAATAGTTCTCTTAAAATCAGAAAAATGGAATAGTCTTAGCTAGTTTCTTTCTAGGTGGCGGCTGAAGATTGCATCAATTGATGCTACATGAATGTCTTAAAAGAAACTTCAGAGCTTCAAACCCCGTTGTACACGTTGAAACTCAATAGTTTTGATATACGTGCATGGTGTTTTGGAGTCAATGTCTGTTGCCAACTATTTTCTTGGCTCTCAGAAGATTGAAATATCTCAAGTACTTTTCCTGGATTGATTAAAATGAAAAATAAATGATACTGGCAAATATCTTCTTTTAGGCTTTCATATATTATTACTTCATTCCTCTTTAAAAATGTATGATCTTAGTGACTGCATCAGTTGCTCTAAAATATGATGTGAGGAGTTTACGTTCAATAAGCATATTTTAATGCTTATTCGTTAGACTTCTCCCTTGGTTTTTCAGTATAATTCCCTTTCTTTGAATTGCTAATGTACTGAAATCCCAAAAACTTTCTTTATTTCACTAGTACTACGTTTGTGATGGACTGAAGCTGTTGTACATTGTCTGTGCTTAAATGAATGTCTAAATAACTCTATTGAATTTGGTGCAGCTTGTGGGACTATACAAACATCGTAATGAACTTTCTCTGTGGACCAAACACCATGAATAGCTGCTGCTCGGCTACCAATTTTGATTGGCTTCAATTCTTCGATGTTGTTATTACTGGCAGGTCATTAGCTTCTTGACACACGAGTCTCTTTGCAAATAGTGTGAACTATATTTTTTTTTTCTCTCTTTCTTAAAATAATTGTCATTCATGCAAATTGAGAAGAAAGAAATAGACAATCCAGAAACACATTGATTATATTTTATGATCAAAATATTTTCAATTGGTAGTTATTTCTTCCGCTTAGTGGATAACCATTTGGTAACTGAAGATTAGTAAGTCATTTAAGTGAATACTTTAAATCAATTTGACAATATTGCATCTGTTAGCAGTTTGACGTTGATGTGGAATTCATTGTTGATTGATAGTCAATGGCTAGTTTTTCTGCCTCAATTCTTCTAATTATTGAAAATATGAATCCCTTCATGCAGTGCAAAACCAGGTTTTTTCCATGATGAAAATCGTGCTAATCTTTTTGAGGTTGATCCCGATTCTGGGATGCTTCTTAACACTGATAATGGCACTCCTATGCCTCCGGTTAGTTGAATCTTCAAGATCTTTTACTGATTTGGAATCTCCTTCAAGTCTAATGACCCATGTCTTATTGTTGATTAACTAGGTAGATACTTCATTAAGGCTGCCCTTGAATATAGACAAGAGTTGCAGAGTTTTTCAGGTATAGCTGCATCCTACAATCTGTCTAAATTTGTACCATTCTAACATGTTAATTTTGCAGTTAGTAGCCCTTGTCATTATGATATTGGTTTTCTCAAACTCTGTTTTCAGGGAGGAAACGTTGGCCATCTGCATAAACTGTTGTCCATAGAGTCAAGTTCTCAGGTATTCTAGTCATCCTTTAGTTAGGATTTTTTCTTTCCCATCCTTTTTAATTCTTTTATCTGTTATTAGGCTCTATGAAAATAGATGTTGCCTGTTCCTGTGATTTGTCGCATGCACATGTACAAGTGGTTTATTTGAAGCCAATACGTACAAAAATGAAAGGAGACCATTTATGGTGGTACATTTTAAATATTTGGGACAAAGTTAAATATAAATAATTTAGCTTTAGTAGGATTTTGAATGTATTCACAAGTTCCGAGGGTGTGGGTGAAATGACAAAGAGTTCAAGGATTTAACCTTGATGTTCTTGTTGTTAATCTCCATCTTGCACAAGAAATACACTCCCCGTCTCCGAGAAAAAATGACATTAATTATTAAAATCAACTAATACTCGTTCAAATTATTATTCTCATTCTTGCCATTTTTGGGACATCCTAAAGTATAAAGAGTATTGTGCAGTTTCTATTCTTTTCCCACCAAGGGAAAATTTGAAAGATAGGAAAGTCACGATCAAAGTACTATGCATAACATGTCAATCAGCAAAAGAATGACTTCAATATTAGGACGGCTTTGTCATGGTTTTCTTTTCTTAGAAACATATATATGTTGCATCCTTTTTATTGAGTAAGGTTTGATTGATTTCTTGCAAACCATTAACATATACATTTAATTTCTTAGGTACTTTATGTTGGGGATCACATCTATGGGGATATTTTACGCAGTAAAAAAGTATTAGGTATGCCTCTTTTCTCTATTATAGAATACGTCAATTTGTAATATATAACTGCATTGATGTTCTCAATGATGGAAGTTGCAGTAAAACCTACTTGGTTGTTGGTGAAACTTATTGTTAATCTAAAATTTACTTTTCATGAAAGATCTGTCTGGTGTAAAGGACATGTTGCTTGACGGCACTGTGTTTTATTTTTTATCTACCACTTTAGGGAAATTAATCTCAGTTAATGATCATCATTTTTGTCCATAAGCTTTTTACAGCCTTCTTTTTTTTACTGGCATTGATTCTTAGTGGTATTTATATCTAGCTGGAAACTGATAAATATTGTTCTCAAGAAAATTATGGCATTTGTAAATTGCTCAGTGTGGCGTTCAATGTCATTAATAGCATAGTGAAGTTCATTCCTTTCTCCCTAATCCCTTGTAAATCCTAAATTTACATCTTTGGGCAGTTGTGCAAGGTGTCAACTAAGTTGGAAAGGGATTTTGGATATAATTAGTATTACATGTGTTCTCTTTATCTAATTTGAGACTGGATAATAGGAGTATTCTATCCTGTCAATAGATTATATCTTTTTCACCTAAGCATGTTGTGATTTTGTGACATCTGTTAATAGGTTGGAGAACAATGCTGGTAGTTCCTGAGCTTGAGAGGGAGGTTGCACTTCTCTGGGAGTTGAGAGATACCCGCAAGGTATAGCCGTATAGATATAATACTCGTTTTCACCTATTGCTTGAGTTCATTAGAGAATAGTTAACTTTGTTTCTGTGTTAAACAATCTTCTTATTTCAGAAGATATTACTTGTCCTGCAGACAAATGTTTTGAAACATCGATTCCTTAAAGTTTCAAGTGAAGTGATCAGACCTACTTTACTTGGTGTGACGAGTTCAGAAAGATGCTCGATTATTTTGATTATTTCCTCAGTTTCATCAATATTAATCCTCCATTGTGTTTTACTCTGAATTATGACCCTTTATTCTGTTCTGGAAGTTCTGTTGTTGATTCTGAAACCATGTTTTCTCTGCAGCAACTCCAGTTATTGAGGAATGAAAGAGATCACATAGAAGACAAGATACATCATCTCAAATGGTCTATCAGGTGGCTTATAATCCTTTACTTAGAAACTTTACTATATAAATTTGTGGTCAATGGGCTGTATATATGCTTTTTTCGTTGTCATTGTGGGTATAAAAACTGTTATGGAATTTTGAATTTCCCATCCGAAGAAATAAATTAAGTTATTAAATTACTGTCTTCCTTTTATGATTGATTTTATGAATTGATTGAAGTTTTTGAGGCATAAAACAACACACTGCAGCATTTTGAATACATTCCTGTGAAAATATTTAAGAAAAACAATGTGGGCTCAGGTTTGATGACGTGAATGCTGACAACAATGAAGAGCTAATTGCTGAGCTTGACAAACTGAAGGTTGGTATATCTAGCGAACTTGTAACTTTGAAAATTACGTTTGTTTTGACGAAGACGACTTTAGATGTCCCATTGAATTAAGTGTCTGAGGTACACTAGTTTATCTTTCAAACTTTAAATGTGTGAATAGAGGTGTAAATAACAACAAAGTTACTTGAAGAATTTTGAGTTATGTTAAAGATATCACTCTGAAGATTTATCATGCTGTTTTTGAGCTTCACTTTTAGCGAGGGATCATATGTTTCATGTTACTTGAAATCTATTCTCATTTGTACATTTTATTTGTGCCTTTCTATTGGACTATGAGGAGCCTAATTGCTTGTACACTTTCCCCCTGGCTGTGGGTTGACTTCATAACTACACATTTATTAGGTCAACCCATTATTCCTGTCATATTCATAAAAAATGGATCTGGTCGAAGCTGTTATATGTAGAATAAACAGATTAGCGTGTGAAAAATCTTGAAAGTTTTTTCTTCATTGTAGTGAAAAATCTGGAGCGGCAAGTGGACATAGATTGATTTGTTTGCTTTGTGTGTTTCTGATTTTGTTTTGCTTATTATTTCTAGAGGAGTTAGGAAAAAGGTTTGATCTTCCTAATATTGTCATCCTTTACAGCAAGTACCCTGTGAGTGATAGTCAAGCGCATGACGCAGTCTTTTATATAGCTGAACAACTGAAACAATAGTTTGAATACTTGGCGTTTGTTATGCTTAGTCCTTTTAGCTGCTCGGGACTCTGAAATTACACTGTTGTTGAATCAAATGTATAATTGTTCTCATATTTGTTTTACTGACACCTCAAAACTCTCAGTCTCGGAGCGAGCAAGTGCGGCTCAACCATCAACAAACTCAACGAGAATGTCACCGAATGGTAAGAGATGGCATGCAAGAATTCTTCCTCTACCATAAAGCATGGGACTAATGCTCTAAAAGAAAACTAGTAGCTTAAATTATTTAATCTGAGTCAATAATCCTAGCGCATGTTAGGTATGCAATATTGAACCGTGCTAGAGCTTACGAGTTTAGTTTTTTTTTTTTTTGGTCTAATGCTTATCCACCTTACCAAACATGCAAATAAGTTATGCAGTATCAATTAATACTTTTTAAGTGCTAATGTCTCTTATTAAATACGTTACAGTTCCACAAGGTCTGGGGACAACTGATGAAGACTGGCTATCAGAATTCGCGCTTCGCACATCAGGTCGAATCAAACAACACTAGTAACGAAGATATTAATCGACTAACTCCTGTATTTCATTGAGTTTTATGTTAAATGAGTTTTGTTTGTATTTCACAGGTTGAGAGATTCGCTTGCCTCTATACTAGCCAAGTTACAAATCTGAGCTTGTACTCACCCGACAAATACTATCGACCGGGTGAAGATTTCATGCCACATGAAATTGATATCCTGGCTTTATAGAACAACACATTCTTCTCTCAAACTTTGTGATATATGACATTTTAAGGAAGCATAGTTCATTGTTTATTTTCTCGAAATATGAAAGGTTGTACAAGTTCTAACATGTTAGTGGTTACTGTAAAACATTGGAAATGTGAAGAATATAGAACTTCCTGCATTTTACTGGTGTATTGTTATGGCGTGGAGTACTCGAATATGATTTTTGCTGTCTTGTGCTTTGTTAGCAGATCAAGTTTTCGAATATAGCATAGGTGTGTAACGTCTGGTCGAGTCAAATTTTACTCGATGTTGTTGGATTCTCAATGTTTGCACATGAAAAATGTCTAGATACACAACTTTTCTTTCCCACACGACGTGAGGTTTTACAATTCACTGCCTCTAGGGTACAAATATCGTTTTGGCACACTTTTGACGCTCTGATACAATTTTGTAACAATTAGGCAAACTTAGTCGATGTCGTCATGTTACATTATCAGTTTCAACAAAACATTATTCGCGAGCATTACTCACAAATTATAGAGGTATCAAGTTCAAACACAGTTTCTTCGAAATATAGCTCTCAGCCACATCCTGTACTAATGAAAACCTGGTTTTCCGCTTGAAGAAGCAAGGGCCGCAGTAGCTACCGTATCTTCTACTGGTAGAGGGACAACTGTGTGGACCAATAGACCACAACCATAGTTCAAGAGTACCTTTGGCTAAACAAGATCATCATAACAAGTGGTATCAGAGTTGACGGTTGCTAGATAGCATTGTTTATGCAAGCTCTTGAAACTGCGCAAGAATGTAAACAATGAATTGTTATAAAGAAAACCGTCTTTACTTTAGGACGCACAGATAATTGATGGGTTTGATTGAGATAATCGTGGCACAAAAGAACAATGTAAAATGCATAGATTATTTTCAACCGTTAACAATATGGGATACAATCATAGTGCAAGGTTACCGTTGGATGCGATCACAAAGGACTTTGTAATAATACCTTACATTATAAGGGTAATCAAAGTGACGAAAACCCCGCCCTGTCCACTGATTTCTACCCTCCAGTGCCTATAAATATACAGCAGCTAGACCTGCTCATGCATACCTTCATTCACACCAACATTTTCGAGACTCATGATCCATTTGCTGTACTATCCAATCTTATCTAATATTGTGTTCCAACCATATCTTTAATCTATAGCACGATGGGGTCGAATTGACAAGCACAGCCGAGCAAAACAGGTCAATTGAGAATGCATTGGCAGTGTATGACAAGGACACCCGGGATAGGTGGCAAAACCTGCCTCAGACGGTGGGTGGGTGGGAAGACTGGTCGAGGCAAAGCAACATTACGAAAAGCTGGTCGTAGATATCAGCCAAATAGAATCCTGGAAAGTCACCGTGTCTAATTACGAATCACATAATGGAGACACCAATAAAGGGTACGATATCATAGACGATTAGGAACAAAGGTATTTATTGAACAAGCACTTCGTGTTCATTTCTTAGTCTCTGTCCAGTCTATCATACCAATTGTTACCCTAAACTTGAAGTTCCTATTATTGACACACTTCTTTTCTTTTCAGGCTGAAGAATCTAAAGTTCCAGAGGAGGTACGACGTTCCCCAAGACAAATGCTCAAACTACATAAACCAATAATGGATTACGTACATTTTTTCCAGCCATCAAGCCTTTCGTTATTTTATGTGTTTCAGGCTAGAAATGTGCAAGGATTCAAAAAAACTCTTAATATAATTCCAGTGATGCATCAGCAAGCGAGCCTCTTAAGCTGCAATTGCACACAAGTCTTCTTTTACACTATTGTGGTCGATTTATCCCAAAACAAACAAGTTCCGTTGGGTGTTCATTCTCTATATTCTTTCATCCTCTACACTCTTGCCATCCAAAGAAAATGTTAAAAAGGAAATAAGAATGTACCATATAAATTGATAAAATGGCATCGAGAATGCCCTAAAAAGTGTGCTAAAATTAAACATGAGGTGATTAAAACGGTGTAAAGAATGATCTAAGTCGAGGATAATACTTTGATTTTTTACATTTAAATTTTTTTCAACCCATGAAAGTGTGCTAAAATTATAAGTATCCATAAAAAAGAGTACTCCAGCCATTAATTATCCTATTTAGTGTTCTTTGTGCCAATTGCACATAAATATTCGGGGGGTTAGCCTGCCCTAATTTAAAAGACCCTTCTATAAATAGAAATGGGGGTCTCAACATTTATCCTTCGCGAGCACAATTAAAATGTATTACCATGATAATGTTATAGCTCTCATCAAGAGAAAAATAATTCAAAACAACGTCTTCCATGTATAACGAAAGGCATACAATGTAGTGGTCTGCTTCATGGTAGAGAACGCCATAAACAAGAACAGTACAAGGGTCTAAACAGGAGCAATTTATAGAACCTCCTTTATCAGTCTTTCTGTAAGAGCTTTTGGAAGTCCCATTACACTATCTGTTGTACCCACCTGCCCAAATTAAAAAATATATCAAAATTCAGAACGATGTTTATCAAGGTCAGTTACGAGAGCTAAGAGATAAGAAACAACTCTCTCAGCAATTAGAACTTGTCTTTTACAGTCTATTCTGCAATTTCAGGCAACCTATAAATAAATGAGCAATCAACTATATGTTCAACTAGGGATTAGAAACTTGAGGATTTAGGTACGGATTAGTGTTATCGGTCAGTTTATGCATTCTCCCACAGAAGATCATTCGAATGTTGGAATGATGATCTTGAGGAGATACTTGAAAAGAACTCCAGGACTTCTATTTTCTAAATATAACTTACAGATGGAAGCTTACAGCAACGGTGACTCAGCTGGATCCATGACTCCTCTATATCCGGGTATTCCATATTTATTCCTTTTAAACCGCACTTGGAGAAGTAAGAACCGTAGGTCTTCCATAGGTCAAGGACACATTTATTCTTTTTGAAAGTCCAATGGGTTATATTTATTAGAGGTTATTTACTATTTAGAGCCGATTAGTAATTTCCATGTGTAACCCACATAGATTCAGGGATTTAATTTGATTGTATAGCATAAAATCTTTCCTTGTATTATGCTTGTGGACTCACCAGCATCAATTTGAGGGGGGGTATCAGAGAATATTCACTAAATATTCAGTATTATAGTTTCCATCTATAACTAGCATAGAATTAGGGATTTTATTGATTGTCTAGCATAAAATCTTTCCTTGTATATCTCTGTAATATTCTATAAATTATAGGCAACACATACTAGAAATCATTCAGCAAAAATTGGCATGGTATCAAAGCCCTAAAATATTTTCAAACTTGTGTTTATTTTGAGCGTTTCCTGCACCATGTTTGGTTAGTGATTGGTTCCTCGTAGTGAGTTCGCCATCATGTGTTGCAATTGTTTTTCGGCACCGTCTGAGTCGGGTTTTGAGTTTACCGTCATGGGCTTGCAACAATTTTCCGATCTCCTGTTTGATGTTCTAGGCTCAAGTCTCCGATTAACTATGGTCTAGGTTGGACTTTTTAATATGTTGTTGGGCTTGGATTAGTGTTACTATAATTTGATTGTTGTTAGGCTTCTATTTGTTAGACTTTGGGCTATTGTATTAATTGGATATTAGTTGGGCAGAATTTCTTTGGGTTGTAATTAATTCTTTTTTTGGTTGGACATCATGCCAACTCAAAAGAATGAGTGTTTGCATTCGCTTTACTGGGAAAAATTATTCATGGGCTTTTCACTTTCAATTATTGGTCGAAAGGAAAGGTGATTTGTGGGGACATATTAATGGAAGTCTTCCGTCTCCTGATCAAGAGAAAGATAAGGAAAAGTATCTCATCTGGAAAACTAAGGATTCTCAAATTATGGCCAGGATCATCGAATTGGTTGGTGCGCAAATTGTTCTTAATCTCAGGCCTTACAAGTCAACTCGTGCTATGTGGGAGTTCTTAAAGAAACTCTATACTCAAAGTAAAACTGTTCGACGACTTCACTTCGAGTTTGAATTGGCAAATTTTTCTCAAGAGTCACGTTCTATTGAAAAATATTATTCTGGTTTTTCTAATTTTTGGGCTGAGTACACGAATATCATCTATGCTCGGTTTCACTGGACAATTTGGAGACTGTACAAGCTGTACACGAAGTCACCATGAGGGATTAATTTCTCGTAAAATTGCGAATTGAATTTGAATGTCACGTCCAGCATTATGAATCGCAAATCTATTCCAACACTGAATGGTTGTTTGGGTGAACTACTGAGGAAGGAATGTCTCATAACTCATACCTCATTAAAACAACAGCAAAATCACGCATCACCAGTTCCTATTGCATATGTAGCTCAAGGAAAATTCAAACATCGAGATATGTCTAGTGTGCAGTGTTACAGATGTAAGGAGTTTGGTCACATGGCCCTTCACTGTCCTAGAAAAGTTTGCAATTATTGCAAGCCTGACCATGTCATTAAGGAGTGTCCTACTCGTCCTCCACGCAAGATTGGAGCAAGTTATGTAGCTGCTACATTTTAGCTTCTAGTTCTGCTCCGCCACCTGCTCCCACTCCAGTTCCAGCTTCTCCTAGTCCCTCTCAAACTCCCATCACTCCTGAGATGATTCAACAAATGGTTATCTCTACTTTGCTTGCCTTAGGCGTCTTAAGTAATCCACCAACAACTCGTTCTTCTTGGTTATTAGACTCGGGTGCTTCTAATCAGATGACTCATGATCCTTTGTTGCTTAGTAACCTTAAACCATATAATGGACCTCTCGATATACACACTACTGATGGTAACACTCTTCCTATCACCAGATTTGGCTAATGTTTTAGTCTCTCTTGATTTATCCACTAATCTTATATCTGTTGGTCAACTTGTTGATAATAATTGCATTGTATCTTTTTCTTCTTATGGTTTTCATGTGCAGGACCAGGTATCTGGGAGAAAGACCGTGAGGGGTTTAAGGAGAGACGTCTATTTCCTATTTCACTTAAGCCTGTTTCGTCTTTTCCTATTATTTAAAATTATGCTACTTTAGATATCTTTGATTGGCATATTTGATTGGCATAAGAAATTGGAACATCCCAATTCTAATGTGTTACAACATTTGTTAAACTTTGGTGTACTAGGTAATAAGAATTCTGCTTCAGTTTCATCAATCTCTTGATTGTGCTTCATGTAACTTGCTAAAAGTAGCGTCTTACCATTCTCGTCTCATGGTTCTCATGCTTTGCATAGTTTCGATATTGTTCATATTGATGTATGAAGTCTTGCACGTATGGTATCTCATGCTCATTATAAATATTTTGTTACTTTTATCGATGATTATAGTCGGTTCACATTGATTTATTTTCTTCGTGCAAAGAGAGGTTTTCTTCGTCTTTCAAGCTTTCCTTGCTCTCATTGACAATCAATTTTCCTCGATGAAAATCTCAAGATCTGATTCTCGAGGTGAATATATGTCTAATGTGTTTCAATCTTTTTTACAAACTAAATGTATTATCACTCACCGATCTTGCCCTTCTACTCCTGAACAAAACAGGGTAGCAGAATGCAAGAATTGTCACCTTCTTGATATGGTTCGAGCTCTTCTAATTCAATCTTCTGTTCCATCTCGTTTTAGGTGTGAAGCATTATCTATCGCTGAGCATCTAATAAATTAGTTACTTCTCCCACCCTTAATAACGCTTCTCCATTTTATAAGCTCTTTGATCATCCCACATATTCTCATCTTTGCCCCTTTGACTGTGTATTTTGTTCACTTATGACCTTACAACACAACGAATTCGGATTTCTCGGAATGTTATTTTCTTTGAAAAACAATCATTTTTCACTTCAGAAGCTATAGTTCCCCCCCTGTGTTCTCCGTCTTATCTGATTTCCCAACAGAATTCTCTCATACAAGCCGGGTTGTGTTTACACTCATAGGTATGCCGCACCTGTCATTGGTCTCGAGCTTTTTTCTCAGATTATTGCCCTACCAAGCCTCTTTGATCCTCCACCTACGACAACAAATGATCTGCTACCTCATGTCCCTCTTCACCGTACTTCTCGTGTTCCTCGACCACCAGATATATATGATTTTTCCTCCCATAGCTCTGTCTGCCACACTTGATTCGATTTCCATTCCTATGGAGTAAGAAACTTGAGGCTCTTGAGGCCCACTAAACTTGGGATGTTGTGCCATGTCAATAGACTATGAAACTCATTGGGAGTAAATGAGTATATTCTATTAAACTTCGTTTTGATGGTTCTTTTAAGTGCTATAAGGCTCGGCTGATTGCTTTAGGTAACCGCTAAGAGTATGGAATAGACTATGATAAGACTTCTACTCCTGTAGCTAAAATGACCATTGTTCGCCTCTTGTTATCCCTTGCCTCTTCCCAGACATGATCTTTACATCAAATGGATGTGAAGAATGCGAATTACATCCCGACCTCAAGGAAGATATTTATATGAAACTTCCATCTGGCATGCCTCTTCCCTCAGCAAATTCTGTTTGTAAGCTAAAACAAAAAGATCCTAAGCATGCCCCTCGAGCATGGTTTGACAAGTTCCGTCACTTTATTGGATTTTTCCTTTACTCGGAGTCAATATGACGTATTACTATTCCTTCACAAGAGTACTGATGGGATCGTTTGTTTGTTGGTATATATGGATGATATTATTTCTGGATATGATCACATCCTTATTTAAAAACTTCAACATCATCTTCACTCAGTTTTTCATATGAAAGATTTGTGTCATCTCACTTATTTCTTTGGATTAGAAGTTCATACAGCACCGCATGGTATCTTCTTGAATCAACATAAGTATCATCTCACTTATTTCTTTGGATTAGAGGTCCATACAACACCGCATGGTATCTGCTTGAATCAACATAAGTATATTCAAGACTTGATTAGATTGGCTAATTTATCTGAAGCCTTATCCGTTGATACTTCGTTGAAGCTTAACGTTAGATATCGAAGAGACGAATGCGCTATTCTTTCATACCCTACTCTATATAAATAAGTTGGTGGGAAGTCTCATCTATCTCACTATCACGTCTTGATATTTCCTTCACCATGCATACAGTCAACAAATTTATGGACGCTCCTCGTCATCCACATTTGGGAGCTATCCGCCTCATTATTCGATATCTTATTGGGACTCATCGTGGTATGTTCTTCCCTTAGCGGACATCTCTTAAGCTCACCGCTTATAGTGATGTTAATTGGGCTGGTTATCCTGATTCTCGTCGATCTACTATTGGGTGGTGTATCTTTCTAGGTGATGTTCTAATTTCTTGGAAATGTAAGAAGCATGATTGTATTTCTAAGTCCTCAATTGAGACTGAATATGGTGCTATGCCAGCTACCACTTCTGAGATTGTATGGTTGCTACGTCTTCCTGCAGAACTTGGTGTTTTCCAATCTCAGCATACACCACTCCGGGATGACAACAGTAGTACTATGCAGATTGCGGCTAATTCCATATATCTTGAACCTACCAAACATATTGAAGTGAACTGTCATTACTTCCGAGATGCCTATGATTCCAATGTCATTGCTCTTCCTCACGTTTCCACAACTCAACAGGCCTTAGATATCTTCACCAAATCCTTGACTCGCCATCATCATACTTGAAAATCATTCAGCAAAAATTGGCAATATTCTTCCCAAACTTCTTCCAGACAATGTATTCTCTAGCTCATAGTTAAAAAGATGGTGAAATGGTAGATCCATTAAAGCTGGCTTGGAAAAGGCTGGAACACAATTAAATCGTGTGTTTGGTCAACTATCAGCCAAACCAACTCGTCACATTTTCGTGAATATTTTTAGCTGCTAGGGAATTGTAATTAGCCATTCGGCGAATTTCATATTCCTCTATGTTTTTATTTCCTACTTTGTAACCCAAGTTAGACCTATATGCTGTAACCTTTTTCCTTTCTCGATACAATGAAATTACCCAACTTGTATCAAGAACTTGTAAACTGTCCCTTCATTAGTCAGTGCTCCCTTGACTATCCCTTCACACCAGTTCACATAGATAAAGACCGTCTTCAGTCCATACCGTCTCTCCCTCCTGAACTTCATTATCCATCTCTTTTCCGTTTCTGTAACCTTCAAGAACCTTCTTATAGCATGCACACTTGCTGCCCTAAGTGCTAGGCCTCCTAGCCAGGTAACATTAATACTTCCATCCAGGATAAAGGATGTGGTGACGTATTTTGAAGAATTCTTAGAATTCATTTATTATTTTGTTATTGTGTTGAATGAGCTTAAAGAGTCTTTCAGAAATAATTACACTGTAAGGAGAATTCTCAGAATTCATGTATTATTTTGCACTTCTTTATCTTATGTCATGCAATCATTTCTCAGTCTTCACATATTATTTTGTCATGGTCACGAGGAGGAGAAGAGTAAAAAAGGTATCGAGAATAGAAAGGACTACTCATAGGATAGAATGAGAATATTTACTGATGAATTCACTACATATGCTGTGCAAAACACAGTTATTTTGAAACAAGGCACTATATGAGGAAGAAAATTTCCATCGGCATATTGGTATACTAAGTCATAAACTCGTTATGCGTAACACACTGATCAAACAGGGTATTGGGGTTGGGATATCAACCATAAAGGGGACTTTGCAAGGACAATAGCATCATCAGAGAAGGAAGAGTGTGAAACTAACCACTGCTTTGACGTACGGTAACACCAAAGGATGTTCAATTATCAGAGCTCCAGCTACATTGAGCACATTGCCCTCTTCAATCTGGACAAAGAAAAGAAAAGCACACTATAATTTCTTTGTTCAAGTCAACAAGAATATAACAAATAAATGAGTGGAACGAAGAACTCGTTACCAGGTTATCTATTATGTGCTCAGGTATGTCATGGAATTGAATCTGCAAAAGTCAACATCTATTGTTACTTAATCCTATAAATTATACCGCAGAAAGGTTCCTGTGACAATTCAAATGGAAGAAAAGAATTAAGAAGACAATATGTTCATTATTGGAGAGTAAACCTTTCCTCCTCCGTATGCTAATTAAATTGAGTACCATAAGTTCGTTAGACATGAAATGCTCTCTACAGAACTTGATATGGTGCTTTCTAAGCAACTACTTTTTACGTAAACCACAAATATAGGTTTAAATAAGCCAAATATTACTGAATTTATTACCCAACCAACTGGTGACAAGATAATGGACATGAAGAGATCACCTATGTTGCTCAGACTCGAGTGTAGGTGTCGAATACGAGTACATATTTAGGAGTCGGATACTTCTCATTTTAAAAATTAAGATATGGGGATAAGATTAAAAATGATCCAAATTTTGGATACTGGGACGCGGATGCATCTTACAATATATATATTTTTTAAATTAGGGCAGATATCATTCCAATTATCTTCCCTCCTCCCGCCTTTTTCTTTTTTGCAACTATTCCCATCTTTTTTTTTCAATCTGCAACTCCTCCGCCCTCCCCAACTCCTCATCTTCCACCGTCTTCTTCATTTTGCTGCCGTGGCCAAGTGCAAAACCAAGGAACCAATCCATATCCCGTGTCAGTATCCGTTTCATGTCGTGTCGATACATATACTTCTCCATTTTTGAAAAGTCCGAGCATCATAGGAGATCACATTAAGTGCACTGTTGGCTTTATGTTAGTGCACTAAAATATGATGTCAAGATTAGACACCAAATATTCATATCTTAAGTCCTTATGAACACAAGAACCTAGAAACATGCTAGCAAGATTTCACAAACCATCAAAACACTCTAGACCAGAGTGTTTTGTACATCCAACAGGAAGAACCAGAATCCCAAATCATGAATATTATGCAGAGATTCTCTTCAACACAGGACCCTAAGGAGTTGTTCATATGATTATAGCATTATAATATATCATTGTCTGTATATAGATAAGTAGCTTTAAAATGGTACCACATCTGTTATTTCCTAGTTCACCGATGTATTAGATCCAGAGAGTGATAACTGCACACAGTAAATGTACAATTTTTTATGGTAATGTTGTAGAGAATACATATCCTATTACCATGAACTAAAGGGGACAATCAACCATCAAACTTAAATCCAAGTTTAAATAAAAAAGGTTGCTCCTTCGGTCAGACGGTGATCAGATATATCTCTACAATAGTTATATTCCCATTCTGCGTTATCCACACAGAAAAAACCACCAAAAAATGAAATCTAAAATAAATAGTACCTCTACTTTGTCCCATTCTCCTCTTCTGAATCCTGTCTTGAGGTTTGTAACGACAACAGAACTCACGGTTGCTGCTTGCCCACAAGCATAACCTACAGTATGTGTGGGTAAGACCATTAGCATATAAATGATATTATCATACAGCAGGCATATCAGTAAAAAGCAAACCTTTGATGAATTGACGTGCCTCCTCTTTGTTGGATGGTTTTTCCCTGATCATACCTTCATAGACCACCACCTCCAATATCATTTGGATTTACCAGTGAGATAAAAAAGAAAAAGAATTTAATCTCAAGAACAATATAACAGCAAGAAACACTTGTCTAGAGAGAGGAGATGCATTACAAAATTGTCTACAGTCATACCCAACATGAGAAAACCATTGAGACATGAGATTCGACTATCATGAGCAGAAGGCATCCCTCTATAGGAAATTTACGTTACATATTTCTTTCTTACTTGAAAGAGTTCCAAACAAAGAAGGTAGAAACAAAAAATTTCTACAGGGTTTTAATATGTAGTACAGTACACCTAGATCAGATCACTTTCCATCTTTTAAATCATAATAGAAAGATGATTGATAAAAATTTTATAGGAGCAAGGATATCGTTTTTCTATCATTTTCAGTTTCCTTTCTTCAATTTTTATTTTATTGCAACAAGTTAGCATATAATTTTACTAGGCACTTAGAGCATATCCAATAGACTATTTATATAGAGCGTCTTATGCATAATTTAACATATTTTTTTATATGTCAATGGCCAAACAATTCAAATAGGATTTAAATAATTTAAGGAGTAGAGTATTGAAACCTGTAACTTATAAAATACAATAATTATAAAGTTAGAAAGAGTGGGTTAGGCTCTTCAAATTTTGAGAGTTAAATTCACCCTACTTTAAAAAGTTAAAATAGAGAGTTTCTTGGAACTTATTTTAAAGCACCGACTCTCTAAAATAGAGAGCATCTATAGAGATGTTCTTAGATGGCCTGTTAATAAATCTCTAGTGCTGAGAACAACCTGATCCAAGCAAACAAAGTAAATTATGCACCTACTCCAAAATAGACATTCTATAAAAATATTCCTCTGTTTATCCAGTAAACAAACTTGATAACAAGGAAATAATTACATCTTTAATTTGTATTACATTTGTTCTTGGTCTTAGTAAAATTATCCAATATCTTCCTCTCTCAACTTGAGTAGGTATAAAATAATTGCTAAGGTTCCCCACCACAAGCACTGTAAAGGGCTTTCAGACTTTCAAGTTCTTAACTGAGCTTTTCGAAGCAAATTCTCAAGCCAACTAATCAACCTCTTGCTGTTACTAGCGTAATTCTATTCAAAATCTAATACATCCAATAAGATTTTTCTCTTTTTTTTAAATTCCAGAAACAATGTCTTTATGCTCATAAAGGAGAGGTAAAGCTCAATCTCAATAAGTGAACTTCCTACTAAGCCAATGCATTTCCCCATGACATAACAATATCATCACCTGTTGTATCGTCTTCCTAAGCATACACGGTGTATTATAACCATTTAATTATTATATCACCAAAATTTATTTTGAGAATGTAACAGAGCTATCTATTTTTGTTGGACACAATAGGGGAAGCGGTCCCCTTCCCCTACAGTAATTCAACCAGTAAAATACATTTAATTTTACGATTTTTACTTCATTATAAAGGATACAGACACACTATCCACACACAAGACATGCAATGTCTAAACTAGAACAACTACACAAGTGGAAGTGTGTTATACTTGGTCACAAGTAATTAGAACTGTCGGCTCAGCATCTTCTTTGTATTCACCAACATGAAGCTTTGGTATGATAGCTTCAGCCTAGTGCAAAATTCCATCAGTTGATATAAAAGCCCAGCAGGACTGATAACATGAAATTAAGTAAAGCAGTACAAGAAGCAATTGCAATCAAAATCAATTCCATATAACATATAAAAATCCATGTGGGCAAAATCAGACATCAAAGCATGGGATATTGCGATTTGCAAGTTAGTTTTCTCTGCTTTAAAATTATCAATTTCTCAATGCACAAAAAAGACCAAAGAGAAACATACGCTTTCTTGCTTACTCATCTGATAATATTTATCTTATTATATACAGCCATTGAGTTACTCAAAGGATCTCAATAACATATTCAATTGATAGATGGAACCATGGCTTGGTAGACACAGGATGCACATTTTATTTGGTAGGAAGCCACAATAAAAAGGGGAAATAAAACACATACTGTGTCAGCTGCAACTAAAAGTGTAGGTTTGCCATCATTCTCTTGATATTCAATATTTTGAAGTTTTGATGCAATGGCATCTGCCTGAAACACAATGCAATTTAAGCTAAATAAACAAAAGAAACTTCATTAAAAAATCCCATTCTATCAGAGGGTTCACTTTGTACTCAAATCTGTCCAAAACAGTAAAGAAAACTGTACTAAGCAAAAGTTTACTTGCATGTAAATGTACTTAAAAAGTAAATAAGTATGTTTCAATATAAATAATTATTTAATGATGAAAGTTAAAAATAAGTTACTTATAGTGATAGTATGGGTAGACTTACTGTTACAAAAGGTATTTTTTAACTTAAAAAGTAAGAAAAGAAAGTTTTCCAAACATGTTTAGAAAAATTATAGAAGTTTTTATGCTAAACATGCTCAGAGTATAAACGATGCAAATTTACACTCTGCACATAAGAACTTCAGCATTTACATGATTATATCAAAACGTGCAAATGGGTATAAAATAAGGCAAAAATGGCACGATGCTTTGAAATACATGCTTTTTGTAGCCCTTCAAACTAGGAAAAAGGGTAAGTACAAAATACTGAGGCCAAATATTAAAGCAAAAATATTGATAATATATTTACTACAATAGTTCATGCTATATTTGCAACAAGAAATTGTGCTCTTGGTAGGAAAAGAAATTCAAAGGGTGCCGCTATTCACATCCACAAATTTTATATATTCATCCCACTCAATATCCATCCTTATTAAAATATTAAATTTTTAATAAAATTACTATTTTCATTCACGTTAAATTCCAATATTATCCTTATTAAATTCATTCATTTAAATAGATCCACACAAATTCTATATATTAATCCTACACTAAATACATCTCTAATACAATTTCAAATTTTTGTTTTTAAAAAATCACTATATTCATCTAGTCACTATAAGCATCTAGTTTATTGCCATGTCGGTACTTTAATATTTATTTAGTTGCAAAGGTTAGCAAATCTCTTTTCTTGATTTGATTGGATTCTCTCAAGAGTCCATTGCTCACACGACCAAACAAATCCCCCCTCAAATCATATGTTAATTATTATTATTTTTTGCTTATAAGCTAATAATTTTGGCTGTTTGTGTTTCAGTTGGTAATTTTAAGTCCGTTTCCTTTTGTAGCGTAAGAATATTTGGACAAGTATTGAAACTTATTTTGAAATTTCTCGTATACTTTCATCTACCAAACCAATACTTAAAACAAAGCATAAAAAAATAAGATTCAATTTTCCATATCATGAAAGAATTATAACTAAAATAATGTGCTGATTTTACTTATTTATTTGTAAAAAAGATATGAAATCACAACACCGGAAGGCAAATCATAGTCCACCGCAGTTAAAGTTGATGCATGGTTACCGCAATTTGCTCATCGCAATTCAATTGCGGTTGGTCATATTTTCAAGATTTTGCCATGGTTCAATTGTGATTTTCTTACTGTAGCCCAACATAAAAATCACAATTGAAAATGTTTGAATTTAATATGCGCTGGATGATATTTATGATTGTTAGAATTTTAGTTAAACAAAAAATTTAAAAGAATACTAAAAGGTTCAAAAGAATTTAATGAAAAAAAATATGAGTGGATGAATTTAGAACTATATATTTTTATTTCATTTTATATATGTCCATTTAGGTAAATTTATATTAGATTAAAAATATAATATAATTATCTTTTTAAAAGAGGATGAATATATAAAAACTGTGGATGCAAATAACGCCGCCCAATTCAAATTTTAATTTACGAAGAGCGCACCTTGGCCTCTGCAAGAGCCACGACCAAATCTTCAGGCTTTTCTTTTCGAATGGCTTTCTCATCAATATCCGCCGACTACATTATAAATCGTAAAAAAAAATAAAATTTGCAACCTATTTAAGTAACGAAACACTATTATTTATCTCTACATTGCAGTAAATAATTTAAGAATAATTAACATTACCATGGTGGTGAACCGATAACCCATTTCAGATAAAATCGTTTTACGGGCAATAGAAGATGAACCCAAAATTATCTGCAAAAAATAATGCAATAAATTAGGAAATTTCTTGAGCAAAAATATTTAATCCCAAACTCAATTATTAGGAAATAGAAAAAACAAAACGACGATAATCAAACTAACCTTGAATTGATTAGAATCTTCTGCATCCATCTTCCTATGGCGAAATCGTTTAACGAATTAGCTAAATACCCTAATGCCAAAATTGAGCTTCTCGTAGCGTGTCAGTGGATTAGAACCAGCAAAGAGGCGAAGGTATAATTACAAGTTTGGCTCAGGTAGTAAAATTATTAATGAGTTACTTTCTACTATTTTTTCTTCACTTCAAAGTGGAAAAAAGAATTTTACGGTGTATTCAAGTGACACGGTGATTTTTTGGGATTTAAAAATTTTATGCGTATTCAACTTGCATTTTCGTGGATTTTTTTAAAGTATCAGTGCATTCAATTCAGAATTTCACGAACATTTAAAAAATCTCTAAAAGTCACTATTTAATCAATTAAAACTTTTTAAAAGTTTTTATAAATCTTGATATATTTAAATTTTAATGACTTTTAGATATTTTTATAAAAGTTTCAGTGGTATTAACTTTTAAACAGAAAGTACAAAAATAAAATCTCAAAATTTGTCTTTCATTAATCACAAGATTTTGAGAGATTTTTATCAAAAAAAAAAGGAAATAAAAATTTAATATGTATTTTTTTCAATACTTCTCTTTCCTTTTCTATTAGATGAACAATAGAGTTAATGGTAATTAGCACACAACGTCTCCAACTTTCATTGTTATTGTAGAAAACGTTCTTACTTTTTCAGTTTTTTTGGCATTTTTACTCTTATTTTTACCTTTCATTGCGCAAAAGGTCATTTTCACATATTTTCTCAATTAAAAATTATGAAATAACCAATATACCATTCTCTTTAAATAAAATAATAAAAAAAAATTAATTGTAATCACAGACCCCATTTTTTTTTAAAAAGTCCAAATAAGTCCTAAATAAATCATTAAAACGGTAATTAGCACATAATGTCCCTATCTTTTACTATTATTGCACAAAATATCCCTACCTTTTATTTTTTTTACATTTTCACCATTAATTACACATTTAATTGCGCAAACTATCATTTTTGTCCATTTTCATTCAATTTTTCAATAAAAAACTATGAAATGACGAATATACTATGAGTGTGTTTGACTCACATTATTTTGGAAGAATGTATTTTGAAATAGTAGATTGATAGAGAATGTGTGGTTGAATAAGAAGGAAAAATTATTGATGTGATGAAAAATATTATTTTATTGAAGAATGTGTTGTTGAAAATAAGTATAAGAATGAAAATGAGAATTTTAATGTGTACCAAACAGGGGCTATTCCATTTAAATAAACAGTTAAAGAGTTAATTACAACCATAGTCCCAAATTTTTTTAAAAGTCCAAACAAGTCCACAATTGTTAAAAAATTAATTTTTTTAAAAGTGAAAACGAATCCCGATTAAATTTATTTAAAAATTAAAAAAATTAAAAAGTACAAACGAGTCCTAAATAAATTATTAAAGAATTAAAAATATATTTTATTTATTTAAATATGAGGGTATATTCATCATTTCATGGTTTTTTATTGAGAAATTGGATATAAATAATGATTTTGCAATTAAATGTGTAATTAATGGTGAAATGACAAAAAAAAAGGTATAGACGTTTTTTGCAATAATAGAGAAAGCTCGGGACACTATGTGTTAATTATCCTTTTAATAATTTATTTGTGATTTATTTGAACTTTTTAAAAAAATTGGGACTGTGATTGCAATTAATTTTTTCTTTTTCTTTTTGTTTTATTTAAAGAGAATGGTATATTGGTCATTTCATAATTTTTAATTGAAAAAATAGGTGAAAATGACTTTTTGTGCAATGAAATGTGGAAATAAGGGTAAAAATGCCAAAAAATGAAAGGTATGGACGTTTTCCACAACAACAATGAAATGTAGGGACGTTATGTGCTAATTACCCTAGAATTAATATTAAAATTTATTTTTTCTATTGATTATATTAGTTTCTATTCTTCTTTTTCTCTCTTGTTGTTTATTTCTATTTTCTTATTGTTTATAACTTTTTTTTTTCATTCATTTTATGTGAAAAATATCTATTTTTAATTAAATTATAAAATTTTATATAGACTAATTAATAATTAAATTTAAATTTATTAATTCTTTAAATGTATACTTTATTAATAATAATATTGTTGTTGTTGTTGTTATTTATTTATTTAAGGTTTTAAATTTTATTCTTTATAAACAAATCTATAAAAAATCTACATAAGTCATCACTTCAAAAAATTCATCAAAAACTTCAAGAGTTCCAATTAAATGCACCCCTAAGTGCCAATTTGATGCTCTTTAATTTTTTTTAGAGAGAATTGCAGTCATGGTACCAAACATTTCATTTAATAACATACTCGATTCAAACATTTTATTTGTGTCACTTACTATATCAACCCTTTCAAATATTCACACCTGAAATCTAAATGAATGGAAACAATTAATTTGACTGTCATTTGACCATAAATTTTTTTTGACTTCTTTTGACCAATTTAAAAAGGTTAAAATGGTACTTTTACATTATTAAACATAAAGTAACTAATTTTTACCACAAGCCCCCGCCCCCAAAATCCAACCAACCTGAAAACCCTAATTTTTTTTTTCTTTTATTGAAAAACTCGGGTCCAGCGCCGCCCCAAAAGCTGAAGCATCGGTGGCTGTCGCCGTTGACTACCGATTTTTTTTAAACTAAATTTCTGGAAAGCTGACCAAATAATATACTAATTTAACAAAACTAATATTAGAATCGTTAAATTTGAAAACAATAAAATTATCAAGAATCAAATTAAAATTTGGATTCTCAATAATTCAACATGAATATTCTCTGATACCACTTGTTGGAAAATACTTTACCGTCATAATGATCGTTCATGTTGGATCATCAAGAATTCATAAATTTAACAAAACTAAATCGAAATTGTTAAATTTGAAAACCATAAAATTATACAAGAACCAAATGTAAAATTTTGAATCTCAATGATTCAACATGAATTGGCTATGATACCACTTGATGAGAAAATACTTTTCCTTCATAATGATCGTTCATGTTAGATTATCAAGAATATGTAAACCGAAGCGGAAGTGTACCTGAATCAGACATGATTACTACAATGAATGAATCTCGCGATTTTAGTCTTCCAGATCAACACATTGTTTCTTTGTTTTTATTTGAAGATGGGAGTCAGGATATAATGAACCAAAAACATATATGATTTGAGAACCATAACCGTATATATATACTAAAGACCCATTAATCTAATTTGACCCATCATGAAATTAGAAACATGCCTAGTCTCTACACATAAATGCCCATATTTTAATTAGATGTTTCAAAATCCAAAATACTGCAACATTATTAGATCACTTTAAATTGGTTTAACTAAAATTGATAGCCTTTAATTTAATACACAATATTTCACATATAAGCCCACATATTTGATTAAAATCCTTACATTCCATTTGTTTGTTAGTATGTGCTAAAACTATACAAATACCAAATTTTCATATCCTTTGCGTTGGGGTTGGTGGTGATATCCGTTTTGGAGGAGATAGTAATGGTGGAAATTTTGGATTATTTTGATGTTGGTTCCGACTGGTGCCTACGTATTTTCCGTGGGTGGGGTAGGGATGAGAAAAGAGATGAACAGTGGTACATCTTTTATTTTTTTTATTATTGAAAATTTTAAATTATTTTATGTAGAATGGTAAAGTTACCATTATATCCTTTGTTGATTTAGTCAAAATCATTTTTTGGAGTTGACTCATTGTTAAACTAACGATTTCCATTCATTTTGATTCTTGGTGCGAATTTTTGAAAGATTTGGTATCGTAGATGGTACAAATGAAATGTTTAGATAAAGTATAATATCAGACGAAAGGTTTGATGCCTTAGTTGCAATTTTCCTTTAGTTTATGGTTTACTACAGAACATTTTTCAACCACACATCAACACAATAAAATTTTTTACAAGTATATCAAAAAAAATTCATACTTTTTAACTATACATTTTCCTAAAAATACTAATGAAAACCCTTTTTTTTTTTGTAACGAAATGGTTGTCAAACATGCTCTTTAGGTTGCATTTTTACTTATAAGTAAATTGCAGATGTAGTCCTTAACTTATATATTTTTGTAGATTTATCCTCAATCTTTTTTTGTTTAGCATTAATCTTTTAACCTGTCTTATTGTTTGCACTCATAGTTTGTTTTGACCTCAAAACTTTCTAAGACTTTGTTATCAACAAATCTCCTACATTGCTTTTGTTGACATGTATGTTACCCACACACTAAACCAGGAGCCGTTAGCACCAAGATCGCTAAATAGGAAAAAAGGTCGATGATTATTAATACTTCAAACGGTCAAGTTAACTGTTGATACAAATTCGCATGAGGAAATGAGTGTAGGAGAGACAGACAAGCAAAGATTTGACTAGAATTTGAAAATTGCATTTATAAGTGAAGATCCCTTGGGAAACAATAATTTGGAATTTGATTAGAGTTCGAAAATTGCATTTATAAGAGAGGATCCTTAGGGATCAAGGATTTAGGGAACAGCCCTAACTCCACACGTCGAAGGGCTAGCGTAACTGCTTGTTAAGGTATGGTAAGTTTCCTTTCTTAAGCTTACTTGTCAAAGGTTAACGTGTGATGCACGTTATTCTGAAATGAATTATTTTCTATTAGCTCAACTTGTAGTATGATCCTAAATTCGTTCATATTTATAAGTTTGTAAAAGTAATTTATGAAGATGCGTGCATATAAAAAACAGTTTCAAAAAATTCTTTGTGTGAAATGAACTTTTTAATTAATGAGAATCTCTTTATACATTTTTTTGTGTATAAAACTACCCAAATGTAATTTTTCAATAATTAATCATCAAACTCCCCCCAATAGTTTCATAAAACTACCCAAATGCAATTTTTCGAATTTGATGGGGATGGATGAAAAAATAAAAGAAAAAACCATATAAAAAATAGAAAATAATCAGTTAACAGTGTAAAGGTAAATTAATCAAATAATTGAGAGCTTACTTGGACTTAGAGCACAGAGTTGAAGCCATGAAGAACTTGGGAGATCTGAGGTTGTCCGTTTGTGGAAGAGCAAAAGTAAAAAAAAAACATGAATATTTTTAAGCTTCACATTTTAAGAAATTTGGATTTAGTTTCAAAGCATTTCTATATTTGTGTTCAATCGCAATGAGATAGCTAAACAAATATGTTTAATAATTTCATAATTGAGGACATACGGTGCTAATATAATCAATAAGGGAAGCATTAGCTTCACCCTCTTTGGCTGGTGCATCAATTTGCACACCCAATGCCTTGTCGTCAAAATGTACATTGCGGCCAAATATTATAAGTGAAAATCAAGACCCTCCTTGTAATCACAAAATAGTTATCTTATGAACACATGAGAAGAAGGGAGGAACCGTGATGGTGGCAACTTTAGAACCGGGCTTGGTGTGGATAGTGAGGCGACGGAGGGGGGTGGGATTAACCGCATGCATGCAGGGTATTTGGCGGCGGCGGAATTGATTCGGCGGAGTTGCAAAATCCTAAAATAATTGAATAGCACCCAAAATATATAGAGTGTATATGGAATAGCCCCCAAAATTTATGAAGTATAAATAAATGTTAATTATTATTATACATGCATATGAATATATGTACAAAGTATAAATAAATGTAAATTATTATTATTATACATGCATGTGAATAATTGAAAACAATAATTTTTATACATTTAGCAGAGGGTGTGTACGTGACATTGGTTACATAAATTGTGCATGCATGCATGCATGCATTTACATAAATTCTTAAATAACAATTGGCTTACATGAATTTAAATAATTTATTTGCTCCTAGAATAATTGAACAAAATCCAAAATATATAAAGTGTACATGGAATAGCCCCCAAAATTTATGTAGTATAAAAAAAATATTAATTATTATTATACATGCATGTAAATAAATAATTGAATTTTAATAGGACACATAGGTAGTAGGACTATAATGGTTTGAAATTGATTGTAAAAAAAATTTTATGTAAAAAAAATTCATGTGTATTATATATATATATAAATATATAAGCTCAGCTTGTAGTACAATCCTAGATTCGTTCTTGTTTATAAGTATTGTAAAATTAATATATGAAGATGCGTGCATTCCAAAAACAGCAATTCAACTAATCTAGGCTGAATTGTAACTTGTATCTTGAAAAGAATCTAAATGAAGATGAATGTTAATCTAAATACATGAAAACAAATGCTAATTATTTTAGTGTTAATGACAATGAATACATACATGAAGATGCATGGTAACCTTGATCATAGGATTCGTTGTGCTATTAAGGTGGGTTCTAAACAACAATTAGTGTCGGTTATTCCTTTATGTAGCAGTTGTCTGTCCTTACTCTTAAGGACTCTATTTGCCTTAAATAGTAACAAAACAAATTGTTGGCACTTGGGACCATATCTAACCAGCCACACTTCACTACTGCATTTATTAATTCTTCATTCTCACTCTTTGTCTGATTCATATATACAACCACAACAATTTAATTTCTGTTATGAAAAGAGAGAATAAGAGAAGTCAATGAACTTGTATATTTTATTGAGAATCAAGACCAGTATTTATAGGGTCTAAAATAAGAGTTATAATTGGAATGAATAGACTTTTTGAACTAGATAAGCCTTATCTTTATATTATGATAATACTAAATAATCATCAATAATTATCTTATTATTTTACAACAATTTCTTGTTTATTCGCTTCTCTTCCCTTTTTGGCTTTTGTGACCGAGGAATATAACACTCTCTAAGCTACTAAATATTTTGTTTTTTTCCCGTTTGGTTTTTCGTTTTTCAACATGCATTTATGTGGGTGCATGTCGAGGCGAGAGGACGGGGAAGCAGTCATGTATATAATCCAAAGCTTTATTAAATGAAATTCTTATCACAACAAAGTATATATTTAGCATTGTCGGTGATGCTATCAAAAATCTGCATTGTGAATACCCAAGGTCGATACTGGGAATGACAATGAAGAAGGTTTTCGTAACTCGAGCGTGACGACAAAGTTTGAGCACGAATAAAATTTTCTCATTTCTATTGTAATCTTGAAGATGATTATTAATTAAAACACTTATTTAGGTTTGAGATTAAGATTAATCATTATGTGATGTCTAAATTAATTCTCCAAACTATTGTGCATTTATTTTATTTTGTTTTCAAGAATTATTGCATTAATCTATGGTATAAATTCATTCATCAAGTTCAAGTATACATCATTTTGACTAAATTAATTTCCCAAGACCACGTGTATATATAGAATGCGTGTCCAATTTCTTTTGCAATCATAATTGCGAAGATGAATATTAATCAAAACGCTTATTTAGTTTCAAGATTAGTCATTAATATGAGGTTTGAAATAAATCTCCAATGTTTTGTTCATTTATTTTGTTGTGTTTTGTTTTTTAATGATGCGGCAAATTTATTTTAAATATAACATAAACTTTCTCATATTAAATTATAATTTCATTAAATTATAAATGATAAAATAACAAGTGTGTTTTGTGTCGAACAAAAATAATAATATGTGTCCCTCTAATATAAATTTATATTCAATCTTCTATTTTTAGTTTCTTGCTTGGATGGCTTCCTGCATTTATCTCCTTTGTATCCACCTTGTAAACTTCTTCGACAATCAATTTCTTCTGTGCTCTTTCTTCTTTTTTCTTCACATCCATCTTCACCAAGAATTTGAACTCTTTATCTTCCGACAACGTGAGCTTCTTGTAGTATTCACGCATTTCCTTTTTGTTAGTCTGAGCAAGATATATTTTAGAAAGATGAGATAGTCGCCTAATTTTAGTTAGAAGCAATATGATACGTTGAAAACATAAAATGTAAACTATATTTTTACCTTGAAAAGAGCCTCAGCATATTCGATCACAGTATATCCTATGAAAGACTCGGCAGCATCAAAGATTGTGACATAAACTTCTCGATTACCATCTGAAAATATTAACCTAAGCAAATATTTTCTAGTACAAGCTCTGTCCTTAATTTTACATCTTGTGCATTGGACAGTTTTTTTATCCGCCACTGGGTAAAACTTGCACCGCGCTCATTACATATTTCATACCATGGTTTGTTCTTGTTTTGAACCTTTATAATCTTGCCTATAAAAGCAAAATACAATTTAGTTACACTATTTGTAACAATATCATCTAATTTTACGATACCAGCATCCATCATCTTTGTGGGACCCAACATCTTATACAGTCCTCCACCACATAGCAATTTTTTAGTGCTCTAAAAACAAAAAAAACTTTCAGCTATCACAAAATCTGTCTGGATATAGTAGAAATGTAAATATAATCATGATGACTGAAGAAATCATGCTCACCTATTTTTAATAGCATTAGTTTCTTCAAGTTGTGGATTGATCTCAATGACACTAACATTTGATGTGGAAATGTTTAGTTCACCTGTTCAATAGACAATGGTAAGAACATGGCATAGATTAATGATTTTAGCATAGAGATCGTTTTAATATGATAATAAAGTAATTACAAAGTATGACCTTCATAGTAACTTGCTTTGACATTGAAGCTGCAATAATTTGCATTTCATGAACATTGGCTTCTATAAACTTTCTCTCATTGTCAGCCAAATCTCTCCACAAATATAATTTCATTGTATTACACCTATACTAAGAGTAAAATTGTTGAGTAAATAATATTATAAAGTTTATCTTTTTTTTTTTCATTAAAAAAATTTGTTTGATTTTATGGATGGTATTTACCCACTGTCTAGGAGAATCACTTCTTGTTTCTTCGTTGTTCTTTCACTTGGCCTCTTAATGTTGATGATGAATGAATGTTTTACTTTGAATACCAATCTTATAATATCTAAAAACAAAGATAAAAAAATTGAACAAAAAATAATTCATTAGCCAATGAACAACCGTAGACATCATTAATTTCTACACCAATACTTTTACTAATGTCAAGTGGAGTTTTTTTTTTTTTTTTTCATTTCATTAAATAGATATCATTAAAAAAGGACTTGATTATAAAATGTGGGAAGATTTTTTTTTTTTAAAATTTTTGAACTAATACTTAGTAAAACTCTCCGAACATGATTGTAAATAACACATTTGACTGAAAAGTATAATTACCAATCATGATATCTCCGCTAGCGAAATTTTGTACGTCATTGAATTGGATAAAAGAGTTTGATATCTTATAGCATATACGTTCTTTAATCTCTTCTACCTCCGTTGTAATTGTGAAAAACAATTCGATGTTACTGTTCACGTTTCGATACTTACGTTTCCATTTCGTATAATGTAAGATTTTCCCTTTTCAATTACAGCATTAAATTTTTGAATTGTATAATTGAATAGCATGGCTTGAATTTTATAATCCCGTAGAGAAATCAAATACTATGTTACTTCTAATATACAAAATTGAATAAACTCAAACATGAATATACCACATAATCATCACTCCATTATCAATACAAAATTAAAAAAATCCATTATATTATAAATATTCGCACCATATCAAGAGCAAAGATTCATTCACCAGATCCTAAGCCATAAGATTAGTAGGACAAAAGATTTTTCCTTTCTTTCCTTCCCGTGTCCCTACACCATCTCAAATTTCACTATCAATTTTATTGTACAAATAGAAAAGCTGGAAATTCTCCTCCCCATATCATCCAAACTTCTAATAACTAACAAAATGACAAACTGACCAAAAATAGTTATAAGTAACAAATTAACATAAAAATATCTTATTCAGTAGCGATTTACACATTAAAATTGAATTAGACAATAAGGATAGCACATCGACCAACAAATAAAAATGGTGACAGTATGAGGAAAATACTATAGATAATCGTGCTCTACGGTAACCTGCTTTACATAACCCTTTTGACATTGATAAATGAAATAATAGTGCAAGTTCAACATACTTAATGTTAACTAAATTATAATAAAATACTATTAATTGAAGGATGGATTCAAAATGATTAAATATACCAAAACCTAAGTAATCATATTAGTAACAAAAAAGTTTTTTCTCCCTACCTCTAATCTCTACAACATCTCAAATTATCACTATCAATATTAGTATACAAATATAAAATTAAAAAATAGAAGATCCTATAACATAGATTAAAGTATTCATGATAAAGCAAAACATTAAAGATGAATATGAGATCGACAAATCGTTAATTTAGATGAATGATTGAAGAAAAAGTACTCTCACAATTTTTAATCAAAAAAGCCATCTCAATTCTCACAAAACTAACAAGTTACTTAATCACTTATATGACTTTTTAATCCAAATTTTACAAACATGTAAAGATATGTAGGACATGAAATATTTATGCCATGGAAGTATTTGGACCTCAAAGGTGAACTCAAAAATATTAAATATAAGGGTTATCGTGGTGGATATATTACCTCCTTGTCAATTAGGATGAGCTTCACATTATCAAATTTTCCATTATTCTTGGAATAAGATTTGACCAAACCTTTTCGAACAACAGTCACTTCAATGGACCATTCATACGACGATAATTCTCTTATAGCTTTTGATTCCACGATGTGCGAGAGCTAAATATTTGATGCTTGAAATGTAACAAGAACCAATTTGTGAAAACAATTTAAATAGTTGAGACATGAATTCATTTTAAATATTGAACTCATAAGAACAATCAAATAATTCATGAACATGAAATTTAATTAATTTGAAGCAATGAATGTAGAAATAGATTAATTTCTATACATGTAGCAAGGGTGTGTACGTGGATTTGGTTACATAAATTGTGTATGCATGCATTTATTTAGGTAAGTGTATTCAATCTATAATTATGATTGTGCATGCATGCATTTATTTAGGTCATTGTATGTGAATAAATAATTGAAAAGAATAATTTCTATACATTTAGTGTGTACTTGACTTTGGTTACATAAATTGTGCATGTTTGCATTTATTTAGGTCAATTTACTCAATCTATAATTATCGCTGTGCATGCATGCATTTACGTAAATGTCTTACTAAGAATTGGATTGCATGAATTTAAATAATTTATTTGCTCTTTGAATAATTGAATAGCACCCAAAATATATAAAGTGTACATGGAATAGCCCTCAAAATTTATGAAGTATAAATAAATGTTAATTATTATCATACATACATGCATGTGAATAAATAAATGAATTATAATAGGACACGTAGGTAGTAGGGCAATAATGGCCTAGAAATTGATTCTCATTTCATGTGATCTTTAGATATATTATTATTATTATTATTATTATTATATACAAATTTGTCTCATTTGTAAAAAGGACAATTATTCTTGGCTAGTCTCAAAGCCAGGCCCAAAATCAGGGCGCCATACTATTGGGGGGGGGGGGGATTTTCTTTAATCTCCAGGGACTCACGTGCTGATTTTAAGGGATTTGTAAGATAGTTTTTTTTATCCAATATTTCCTAGCTAAATGTGTTCAAGACTAGATTCAAGAGCCTCAATCAGGGGCAGATCCAGCACCCGGCGAGGCCCGGCGATTGCCCATGCTGAATCCGTCGGAACAATTTTTTTTGTTAATAATGAATAAATATTTTAGGTTATATAACTGATAATTCATTTTATTTTGAATCTTTTGTTGTAGCTTAGTTGGCTAGAATCCTCTTTTTCACCCGGGAAGACCCGGGTTCGAATCTCTTCCCAAAATTTTTATTGTGAAA
>CAIGRP010128931.1:0-27531 GCA_903798385.1 Fraxinus cuspidata | reverse complement strand
ACAGTTGTAACTGACCTTAATTGACAGAATTGTGCAAGAATAGAAATTAAAGTCAAATGCACGAGCAAATCATCATTCAGCTCAAGATTTAGTACTTTTAATTTTGAACCAATATGAGACATCTCCATGATGTACTCCCAAATATTTTATTTACCTTTATACCTTAGTGAAACTAAGTTATCCAAAAATGTACTAGTTTCAACCTTATCGCTTTTTGCAAAGCATTTTTCAATTTCATTAAAAAAATTCCTTGGCAATAGTTACCTTATCGGACACAGCGCTCCTTGAATGATTCTGGAATACCACGCTTCATGATCATAAAAGTCATACGGTTCGAACGATCTCACTTATCAAAGTCCATTTTTTTCATCAGGGGAACTTTTTATCCGTAAGTGCAGCGGGTTGTTCAGTCCTTAACGCAAGGTCTAAGTATATGCAGCCAAGAACGATCTGAATGTTCTCTTTTCAGTCCTTAAAGTTGGTTCCATTTAGTACGGGAATAGAGTTGATGTTGGTAGATATTGTAAAAGTTAATGGATTAACTGAATAGAGAATATACTTAATTAACATGTTCACATAAGAATCTGTATTGAACAATTAATTAATTCAAATAATGGTAAACTCAATCACAAGAGACCGAGCACAACATTGATATTTAGTTTTTTGGACAGAAATATCAACTTGTAAGTGGAACTCTGGTATAGTAATCAAATATTGACAATAAACTATGTCAAACAAAAAACCTATCTTTAGACCAGTTTATTGTTCACATATAACAAAACCTTATAATTGTCACATATTTATTACCACAGGTGTGCATGTAATTCGGCCAAATATTTACCTTCCTTTGGACCGATAAATATCCGCATAAATTACAAACATACAATATTTCTAATATTTCAAATAAATTAANTGCATGTAATTCGGCCAAATATTTACCTTCCTTTGGACCGATAAATATCCGCATAAATTACAAACATACAATATTTCTAATATTTCAAATAAATTAATCTAGGCAAGAGATGTCACTTTGGTAACATGTTGCTTCAATTAATTTATTTAGAAAAATTAGTAATCCAAAAGAAATCTTAAATACCAAAATTTGAATTTGAATTGTTAATCCTTAATTCTTTTATTTTATTAAGAAACTTTAGGAGGGTAAATAATTCAGAACTTTAGGGATTAAAAATTAACTATCCATAACTTTAGGGGTCAATAATTAATTATTGAAAACTTTAGGAGTCAAAAATTAATTATTCAAGACTTTAGGGATCCAAAAATTAATTATTTAAAACTTTAGGGGCCAATTTAAATCAATTGTGAACTTTTAGGGGTTTAATTATAAAATTCAGAAATTTAATGACCCAAATTAATTAATTTTCAACCTTTAGGGACTGAATTATTAAACTCGAAACTTTAAAAGACTCAATTGGATGAATATTTAACCTTAGAGGTTGAATAACCAAAGTTATAAACTTTAGGGGCTGAAATATTAAAACTTAACCCTAATTTGAAATTGCAACCAAGGACCTCAAAATTTCAAATTTTCACCACAGGCCCCTACCCCCAAAATTCATCCAAACTGTAATTTTTTTTTATATAGTTTTGGAACCCGACGGCGCCTCGCCGCCCCCATAACCCAAAGCAGCGCTTGCCGCTCCGGCTACAGTTGCGAGCGTTGCCGCTGCTGCGGCAGCTATGCCCCCGACAGCTCTATGATGAGCGATGTCGTCAACAGTAAAACAAGTTTTTTTTTAAAAAAAAAAAATTGAACTTAAAAAAAATTGAAATTCTGGAAGAGGCCGGAAAATTTTCCAAATTTAACAAAAATTAAATCCGGATTGTTAAATTCGAAAATAATGAAATTGTTGTTCGGGGTTGATAAAAAATGACCAAATCATTGGCCCCCCTCGAGCTTAATTGCCGCACCTGACGATTCCACGTCATCTCCATTTTTTACGTTTATCCCTCTCTATCTCAAAAATCATACTTTAGTAGGACTTTACTTATATCTTCAAACTTATCCAATTCCAATAAGGTTGAATCCCACTAGAACATATCCTAATAGAACTTCAACACATTTTAAAACTATAAAAAGGATAAGATACCCAATAATCTAACCCTACTAGGAGTGTACCACCTATTTTATAAATCTATGATCACAATTCATTATTAAGGTATGTTTTTACATTTAATTTATAGTCTTACACATATATTTTTCCCTTTTGCTAACTTAAGCATCGGAGGGGGCAACGAGTACACACCTCGACGCCTTTGTTTCAGGTATCGAAGATTTCGTTCGTGATCATCCTCATTCGTTAAGCTCGAGAATCAACATGTGACGATTATTGGTATCATCAGCATGTAATCAATTACATATTAACATATAAGACGTTCAAGGGAATAAATTATACCATCTATCATAATATAGCTTTATATGTTTGCTTATCATTGAAATAATTATCTAAATTTTACAATAAAAATTTTATTTGATGTTATCTAAAAGAGAAGAATATTTTTCTCAAAAGGAAACACTATTCACGAGTTATTTAGCTTTTTACTAAAAATCTACAAATTTGCTAAATTTTCACTTTGTTCTCTCAACTATTCACGAGAATTCGAGATGTTCTAGTTTACCCCTTTAAAATAAATTCCATCCTCAAATTTTTTTCTTTTTGAGTTCCTCAAAGAGAAGAGTACTTGGCTCGCATCTCCACTTTTCACTGCCGAGTGACTTCTTCAATTGAATGATTGCGTAGATGTATATTTACTAAGAGGATCACTTTGTTCATGAGCGCTTGAAATTTCTAATTAATAATCCTTATTGGCACTTCCTCGTAGCTAAAACCTCATTGTAACTCAATGGACTAATGATTCACTATAATTTCTTAAGTTATCAATAATTTATGATTTTCTAATATCATATAATTTATAACATTATTACAAAACGTCCTCTACTAGTCTATTAGTTACTCGGTTGAAGATGTGTTTGTATAAATTTCGTTAAGTGTACGCTTACAACTCTGGATAACAGCAACTCGACACCATCTATGAACATTACCATACCCAACCGATAAACACAGTTTGCCAAAAATGCACTAGAGGGTCCCTCTTTTTGTTAACCAAATTGAAGTTGAGCCTACCTACTTTTGACAGCCTCAACACAAGTAAGGCATTTTTATAGGGTTGTGCTACAAGTACATAGGGGGTACTATAATGGTGTCCATAATTGACACATCCCCCCCCCCCCCCCCCCCCTTAGAGGGGGGGGGGGGGGGGGTGGGGCCGGGTGGGATGACGTAGGGGTAATATCACCTGAATTTTGAAATAATTTAACAAGTGTGTGAATTTTGAAATGTGATTTTAATAGGTAGAATTTATGTATTGTTCCCTTTATTTATGTCAATTGCTTCCCCCCCCCCCCCCCCCCCAATTAGAGGGGGCATCTGGCTGTTTCTCAACCGTTTTCTTTTTCGTAAAATGTTTTTAACATTTAGAAGTAGGCTTATAAGCTTTTTTATTCTTTCATCTCTTTGCAGGGACTGTTTCCAACTGTTAAATCGCTCAATGGTTGTCTATTCGGTATTACCGTCATTATTTGTATATGGAGATCACATTTTTTAGAAAATTTGTAAAAGGGTATTGAAAATGCTGAATAATTAGTTACATTCCCATCATGGTTGATGAATCCAGCGCAATCCATTAGAAAATTATATTTGTTTTAAAAAAATACTAACGGAAATAATTGGTACAATGAAAATTAGAAATGAAGAGATTTGAAAATGAATATTTGTATAATAATTGCAAAATTATACTGCTAAAAAGATGAGAGTATTAGAGATGGTAGAGCATGCTGAAATATCATGAAATTGATCAACCATTTGTCCATGTTTAAAACTCAGAATTCAAAATAAATAAAGAAATAAATCAAATTTTAGATTTGATGGCACCATGCATGATCAAGGTGTCATCATCGTAGCTTGGGTGTTGAATCCTGCTCACACAAGGGTTGACGACCTTGGAGTGAGCTAACTCGCTCATCTTTCGAGCTGACAAATAGTTTGATCGAAAATTTTGTAGCTCGACTCGCTAGTGAAAATGAACCAAGCCGATAATCGACTCGTCCCACTTAATATTCCTACTAAAAGATTACCAATACAAATGTCGAGTAAAAGAGATGGTGCATGATTAAAAAGAGACTAGTCTTATTATCCTTTGATGAAAACCCATATATGGCCCATCCTCTTGATTTGACTTTTGGAATCTTAATCGTTGGTTGAGCTTACACAAAGACATGGCTTCTTCTTTTTAGTTTTTATGAACAGTAACGCTACTCACAAAGGGATTGCAAATAGAGGCGGGGACAAATGCTGTATTAGCAGCACCTGTGTGACCAAGGATTTTTTTTTTTCAAACTGTTCAATATTGTTGCACTATGTGTCCCCATATTTTTAATCCTTGACACTGAATCTATTTGTGTAGTATGATTATTTTATGAATACCTCCTACTTTCCAGTTGTAACTAAAGATAAGAATTTTTTAACATTATTTTATAATAATTAAATAACTAAAATAATTTATACCAAACATCTTAAATAAAAAATAATATTATTATTTTTTATTTGAATAGCTAAGAGAGACTTACGACTTAACGTTCAAACTTCAACCTAATCAAAAACAAAAAGAAAAGCAAAATAATAACAAAAAATCTTGTTCCAAAAAAATTAACAATCATAAAATTTGTTAAACGGGCCAATTCTTCAAATAAATATATGGGGAAAAATTGTAACCACTATAATTTAAGATTATGTTTCACAAATAACAAACTTTGAGAAAATTTGCATAGATTAGGCAAAATTAAATACATTTTTAAAGAAAAAATTGCTATTAATGTAACTGAAATATGTGGTTATATATAATGTTAGATTTTCCCCAACCTTATTAAACCCTAAAATTAAGCAAGTCGTTATTTTCTTTCCATTCAAATCTATGGGACAAATAACGTAAGTATAATCATTCTCCTATTGATTCTCTATTTTCCTCGACTCGATCCCATCACAACCATCAATTACGGGAGACGATTTCGGATCCAATCACGAATACCTTAATTGAGGTAAATGCTTGTTTATCAGAAATCACAAATACTTAAAAGATGTCACATGCATGTACAAAATGGTCACACATTATAACACAATGTTTACCCATGGATCACATGCATGTACAAAATAGTCACAAAACAATAATCCAGTGTTATAAATGTTACATTCAACTCTAAAAAATGTAATACGAAGAGCTCAACTCGTATTAAATGAAAAATAAACTAAGTAGTCACGTGCAACCATGCACCTATTAAAAGAACGACATAAAATGCATAAAAAATTAAAATAAAATACAACAACAAACACTACTACATAAACTAAAAATGAGAAAAAATACATTAAATGACACAACTATGTACTAAAAGGTTACAATTGTTTCTTTGTTCTAAGTATTGGATGTTTATTGGTTACTATATTTTATGAAAATATTTTAATAGATTTAATATTTATTAATTTTTAAAATTTTTTTGGAAAATTTCACAAATTGTTTGGATGAAGGTAGATTGATTTTCAATTGATTTCTCTCCTTAATTGGAGTAGAATTGGCGGAGAGTGTATTTGATTGACTTTATTTTTTATGAACAAAATATCATTTTTTCACCGATTACTTTTAAAGTGTTTAATTGACAATTTTTTTCATGAAATATATTTTCCAACTTTTGGTCATGTAACCATATTTTCCTCGAAAACAAGGAAAACGTTTTCTCTAGAGAGTAGTGATTTTTATTTTCCAGGTAATTCAATATCTCATTCTGTTATACAAGAAGCAAAAATAGAAACAAAAACAAAAGTTCAGCCAAATGTGCCCTAATAGCCTTTAGATGTCATAACAGATGTTTAACTTTGCTGAGATCAAGATTCGGGTGAAGAAAATCTGCAAAAACTATAGATTTCTTGATAAAAACGCATAAATCTGTACTACATAAGTTTGCATCATATCACCAAAAAATTAAAACGGCACAGCACAGATGATATTAACTTCTAATGCAAGAGTGTAGTTGCAAAATGTATAAATTTGTCTACATATTAATGTAAGTTGAACAAAGCTCTGAAACCATCGAAAATAAGGTGTTCAAACTTTCAAGGTAGAGAATTTTAGCGAACACATAAGAAAGATCACATGATATATACTACCACGCTTCTCTATAATTTATATTGAGATAGATGAGAAATTATACAAGTTTCCTGAGGTAGCGAAGGAGATTACACTTTTCTCTGGATAATTTATCTCAACAATCATGGTACAATCACAACCCTAACTAAGTCAATTTGAGCACAATGTTCTTGTTTTAACTATGGCTACAAAACAAAATCACCAGCCTTTTCTGATGGATATCAGATTCCAAAAGAATGAAAACCCTCTATTTCCATGGTGGCGTATGCTGTTTAAAGGGGGGTTTATGCTCCCACCCAGTCTCAGGTTCTTTGCGTTTTTCACCAACTGAAATGTTAGCGGGTTGGGAACTGGAGCCCGACTGACCTGAACTGAAGAACGGTCTCAAGCCTGTAGGCTCCCAACTTCCTCCCTCCAACGTCAACCCAGAGATGAAATCAAAACTACTTCGTGAAGGCCCAACTCTATTTAAAGAAGTTGATCCTGCCATGGTTAAGAAAGCAGGCTGAAGAGCTGAACCAGAGGCCACGATATGAGGGACATGTGCACCTCTAGAATCCGCCGTGTATGGAATGGGCCCACCAGGTCCGTACATCGTGGATGTGAAAGTCGTAGCAGGCCCTGGAGAATGGCCATTGTAACTGTAAATGGTAGGAACATTGTAAAGTACGGATCCACTTCCTGGAACACTACCCGATATTCCCAAGTTAATGTCCAGTGCAAGCTCTGGGGTCCTTACATCTGGCAAGGGAAGAGGTTCAGGAATGAAATCTTTATTCTTGACCTCCACCTTAGTGCCCATAATGGATATTACATTCGAATTATCGAGTGACTTATTAAAATAGGAAAGATCCAACGAATTATTGAGAAAGGCCGGCTGGTCATTCAGATCAAAATTCCTCAAAGAAGGCTGATTTGATGATGAAGACGAGGGATGAGATTGACTATGATGGCCATTCCTATGGTGAAAGAGCTGTCCCTCGGTCCGCAATGGAAATTCACTATCTTCACTTGCACGATTAAGATCCAAGTCAAGGTGTTCTGATATTGAACTTGCTTCTGCAAATGATTCCCTCGAAGGAAGAGTGGAATGGTCGAGGCCCTGTTTATCTGGTGGTAGGTTTCCTCTGTCGTCTTCACTTTCAGCTACATTCAGATCAATGTCAAAACATCCTTGTGGTTTCTTACCTTTATCACCTTCATGAATGTGGCGAGGCGACGCTGGACAGAAAGCAATTGTTGCAGCAGAAACTTTCCATCCAAGATTGCCCTCAAATTGCAATGGGGCAACAGGTAATCCAGGATTTGCTGCTACCCTTGAAGCAGAAACAATAGAGAGAGGTGTAGAATTTTGATTCCCCACACTGTACATGTCTTCAGAACAAACTTCAAGGTTCAGATCGAAATTACATAAGCCTTTCTCTGCGTTGACTTCTTCTGGAGCCACCTCAGTTACCAAAGAGGTTTCCATATCTTGTGCGCCATTTTTCTCATCAGAAACTAGCCCAGACTCTTCTTGGATTGGTGATGCTACTGCGGACTGAGCAGGCTTGGTTTCCTCCTCCTTATATGAGCCCTCACTGGCATATGATTGTATTCTACTTACGGTGCCTGGGCTATCTGGCTGCTGTATTTCATCGTCCCGTACTTCCTCATGTGGACTGAAACTATGTTCTCTGAAATCTACTTCTCTCTCCACTTCTTTGGCAACTTGCCGTGCAAGTTCCAGTGGATCTACAATTCCATAGTCCAGTTCAATATTAGACTTCTTGTCAAATTTGTCAGGATCTCGATCCATTTGGCATTTCACAAAATTATAATCATTTGCCAGATCATCATCACTTTGACCGGTAACATGCTGGTCAGGTTTGTCTACCCCTCCATCATCTTTGATCCCAGATAAAAATGTCCTGGAATCCTTGAGATTTTCCCAACTTCGCTCATCATCATCAAATTTACAGTCACCTTCTTCTTTAATTCTGTGATGATTTGCACATCCTCCATCATCCATGGCACCCTCCTCGGAGTCAATTGTTGCCATGTCATCACAAGATGAACCTTTCTGGCCAGATTTTTTGTCTGGAGCATCAGCAAATTTCTGTAAACTAGGTTCAGACACCGAATTCAACCCTATTGCAGCGAAAGAACGTGCAGGAAAAGCTCCTTCTAATAGTTTTGATTCTAAAACCATGCCTAGTTTCTCTGGAGAGCTATTAATGTTTGAGGTTCGGTTTACCTCACAAGCAAACTCCGACTCATGAAACTCTTTCCGTCCATCGTCCGTATCTTGCCTTTGAACTGTAAAACTACAAGATTCAGTTGAGGTAGAACCTTTTGAAATGCATAGAGGATCTACCGTATCACAAATATTTTCATTAAAAGCTTTTGAGAAGGAAGGTGAGATGACATGATCTAAAGGTGTATCATTCGAAGTTGGTTGGAAAGTCCTTTCAGAAGCTAAGGCGTCTACAACCATGTTTTTTTGGAAAGCATCAAAACAAGTAGATGGAAATGGGTCACCTCTAGTTGATTCCTGGTGTTTTTCTTCATCAGAACTCTCTCTGGGTAAAGAAGCATCTCCGAAAGAATGTTCTTTATGGCCAGAATCTCTCTTGATATCTGCACTTACTCTAACTTCACCATCAGTCGATTCCCCGACTATTTTAACATTCTGGGAAGATGCACCCTTGTCTGTGTCTTTTTTCCAGCTGTTGAACAGAATTTTAGCCCTATGCTGTACCTTGGGACTATTATGGCCAAGGAGATCCTCGACCGTCATCCAGATTCCACAAGAAACCAATTTTACATTGTCTACATGCAGCTTTTCAAGTGCTCCGAGTAAATGAGTGATACACTCTTCCACAGGGCGGTCATTTGTGTCATTGCAGAGTTTTTGAGCATCCTTTAACCATTTATCCAAGTGTTTGAGTCCATCTAACTGAACAAAAAGATCAAGACAGTCCTTATTCTCAGTGGCAGCTATAGTCTTGCCAACTGCGGACCATTGTCTGGTTGCATCGCCAACATTCTTTGCAATGTAGTCTCTCTCTTTCTCCAATAGAGCCAGAAGTTCCGTGACACGAACTGGGACTGTTAGCCCATTATTCATCTCTGCCAAGGTGAAGAAGTCCTCGAGCATCATAACAGATCACCAGTTAGGACTTCAAAAATTTAAACTTGTACTCGTAAAATGCCGTTGCATTTTTTCTCAACCTTTGGCACCCACTGCCTGCAAAACAACGTGTTGATAAAACATTACAGTTTTTCCAAAATCTTAGCCACAGAGTCATTGAAGGGTTGGTTTTCCAACCAAAGTGAAGAACAAGTCCCGTGAAGAAATCAATTAATGCTAGATTCTAACCTTTCTCTCTCTCACTTAAAAAAAAATAAAAAAAAAGGTAGGAATGAAGAAACAAATAGAAACTCTATTTCCCTCTGCTCCAATGTTTTTATTAACTTATTTGGGCAATGGAGTTTGAAAGTGTCTGGTGGAGGGGGTTGCTGGTAAAATGTAATTAATCCTTCCCCGTTCCTCCTCCTCTATCATTATTGTGCTCTTCTTGATGATAATTTTACTCTTCAAGGCACATAAATCAATTGACGGAACACAAAGTACTGAAAAACCCAACAAATTCTCTCCAATCTGAGAGCAGATTCTTGTAAGCTCGTAGTCAAATGGAATTTAATAGGGACAACAGACAGGGGTGCCAAGGGAGGTTCCCAGTTGGCTGTAGTTTGCATGCATGGTATCAACAAACTTCGGGAAGAGTAAATGTGGTGAGAAATAGAAATCAATAAGTACACAAAGCATAGCAGTCTCAGTCAATCACTGAAATGACGTCTACAAAATATGCAATGTGTTGGATTTTATCTGCTCTGTTCCGTTCGGTGCGCTCCGTTCCGCTTCGGCAACGGCATATTGTTCCAGTAAATCTGTATTCCACTCCATATGAGCCACATACACAACACTATGTTTAAAAAGGCTTAATTAAGTACTGGGGCATTTCATCTCCATGAGGCGAGGTGTAAGCCTTGAGAAGCTTTGATGCATAAGACTCAAGATGTAACAATAAAAGAATTCGGATGAATATGAAAATACAAAAATATGCTCGTAACATGCTAGAAATCCTCTTGAAAAAATCCATAATAAAACAAATTAACAAAATATAAGTCTTAACTTGCAATCAAACATAAAGTAGGTTAAAAAGAGAGGAAATAATAAGTTTTCAAATTAATAATCATGTAACAAAATTATATTCCATTACTAAAAGTGAAAACAACTCAAAAATTTATTATATCATCACTAGTAATATTATCTTTATTTAAGGGAATCATTAACATCATTGTCATCATCCTCATTATGAGTTTCTTTTATATCTTTGCCATCATCTTCCAACTGTAATGGTGTATTGTCCTTCCCATTTTCCTTCCGCATAGGTAGAAAAAAATAAAAGAACCCGTATAACATTTTAGGTTATAAAGAAATAATTCAAAAGGCTAAGGCCAATAATTAAATGTTTGAAAATGAAAAGCAAACATGCAAACACCTAAGTTAGCTTGAGGCTCAGGTTCGAGGTATAAGCCTCTCTATGTCAAGGCATTAGCATCAGTTTATCGAGGTGTAAGCCTCACAACTGGCATTTAATGTGCAGCTTTTGAGGCTCTTTATGATAGCCTCGCGTGAGGCAGAATTCGACGCACAAGCCTCGAATAGTTTTTAAACCATGAAATATGTGTTTAAACAAAAGTTCTTTCTTTTCTTTAAATAAATATGATTTTCTTTTTGGGTAATATTCTTGTTTATGTATAAAGTTCAGATCAGCCACCATAATAAACTACTGCACAGATGACAAACTTGAGCATCAATGTAAATTAACTAGAGTAGTTAAAAATCAAATCAAGATGTCCGTTTTTTGGTAAATGGAAGCAGACAACCATGATAGATATTATTCTTTTTCGCCAATCAAGAGGAAAAACTAAAGTCTTATCCCCAATAAATTTGGATCCACTACGTGAATCCTTCCTCGTCAATCCATTTTGTTCATTGATTGATCTACCAAGAGACCTAAAGTAACTAGATCCTTCGCAACTACCGTAAGTTAGTTTTAATCTACTCTTCCCCCTTTCAACTGGCCATTTTTTCAATTAAAAGAAAGAAGAGTAAATCATATGTAAAAAGTTTACGAGACTTTTTTTTTAGTTGAGTTAAAAACACACATTATACAACAAAGTAAACCACCCTATAAAGGAATATGAAAAGCAACAAAAGCCGTGTAAACATGAGTTCTAGAAAACTTTAAGTTGTCAAAGCAAAATGATAATTGGTGGACCAAACCTATAGTTTATCGAACATGGCCATGCATGAAATATGGAACTAATTCAAGTTTGTGGACCAACACTTGGATGTTTAATAGAGCCCGACCATAATGGTCATAATTCTCAGACTTCCATGGAAAGTGTGTCGAAAACACATTTATTAACACATAGCCACCTTAATTAGGTTACTATTTATCAGTTACTCCCTTAGTCCCACTTAGAAGTAATGAACTCTTCCCCAGAATGGAACTTTTACAATATCATTTAGAGGCGTAACCACTAAAAAAATTTAAAGGAAATCATTTCTTTACCCCTCAAAATTATTTGCATTTGGATTCACCATTTCCCTGTATCTTATCTTTCCTCTCATTTTTTCCTCACAATGCTAGAGGAAAGGGAAGGCCTGAAGAAGTTAACTCACAATAAAAGGCTGCTCTGAGCTCTGTTGCACAATTACCATGCTCAGAAACTTCAATTAGGGTGATGCATCCGTGTTTGACACGTGTCGTGTTGTATCAGATACCTTCACTCTACTATAGATATTTTTCTTTCTTGATTGTAGATTTTAACCCAAAGTTACTATAATATAACAAATAGGTACTCTTATGTAAAAAATTTTAATAAGAAAAAATTAATACTATGTATAAAATTCAAGTTATACTATAAAAATGAAGAATTTTAAAGAAGTTAATAAATATGTTGGCAATATGTATTGTCAGTACCTTCTTATATATTGCGTATCAGCATGTCCGACATGTGTCGTGTCAGATAACGTGTTGGACACGTGTTTATGCCAATGCATCATAGGCTCTGAGCATATAAAACAACATAAAAAAAAAAAAAACAAAGAAACGAAAAAGCACACATTTATTCAGAAACAATACTCTGCATGAACTGAAGCATGCAAATTTCATGTTCCTATAATACAAAAGAAACTATTCTTAAGAAAAGCAATCAATTAGTGGCTATGACTGAAATTATAAATAAGGAAAATTCAACCATATATTTTATTTGCAGTAGAATGGAAGAAAAACTTCCCCATATACTCATTAAGATAGAGGAACCCTTGCAAATACAGCAATTATGCAAATCAATTCACGAACAGAGTAATTTTCAATTTAAATTCGTTTAATTATACGTAAGCTATTCGACAGTTGTAAACTTTACGCGTTTCTCAAGGCCCCACTGATCAGCTATGACAAACTGGATTGATTCGATCAAAATCACCAAACAAGACGCGATTGATCCCTGAAAAGGAGAGAATTAAAGAAAATGGAAAACAATCATTACTTAATTCACATATGAAACGGTAAAAGAAACTGCATTTGAATAAACTAAATCCCAACACTCACAAAAATCAGCAGAAACCAAAGAGAGCGATCTAGGGTTTCGCACTCAAAAATTCTAATACGAAAAATCGGAAATTTTAAAGAGATAATAGCCAAAATCTTAATCCGAAACCCTAAATAACAAGTTTTACCTTAGCATTAGAGCTAGCGTGAAGTATCATGTCTTAAATATCAGTAAGATAGCAGATTAACAACGCTCATATCCACGACATAGCATATAGCAAAAAGTATACAGGTTCAAAAATATTGAATAATAATGAAAACTTAAAAAAAAATCCCAAACATAGAAAATTAATTTGACCTCTTTAGTATGGAAAAGAACTCCAAATCCAAGTTCCACCTCTTCAATTCACCTCAATCAAAAGCTCCAATTTTTACTTCTCTCTGTAACTTGAATTAAAAATTAAAAACCAAAAGAATTCCAAAACACTTATTTGAATTTCAACGTTTCTTCTTTTTCTCTCACCAAAATTTGGAATTTTCCTCAAAGGTTTGCTTGGTGGTTTGTTTGCTTGTAGGTCTGTTTCGGCTCACAAGTGGGTATCCAACACGTGCCACGCGTGTCAAATGTCAAAGACAACCCGGGTCCCTTCTCGGGTAGAGTTACCGGAATGAAAAAAAAATTTGTATACATGTCATAAATTAGGAGAGAGAAAGGGTGGGGGGGGAGGGGGGGTGGAGTTGATAGACTATGTATCACATTGAAAATCAAAGTTCAATATTCACAAGAAAGAATTAGAATCGTAAGGGATACAATAATAGTAATTAAGACAATAAGACTATAATTATCGTTCACTAATAAACATATTATTTAAAACACTACTCCTTGAACAACACATTATAAAATATTTATCTCATTGAAACCTTATTTAATAAAAATTCAATTGGACAAAACTATCAAACGAATGAAAAAGAACATAATTATTTTGGAGTATTAGAAATATATGTTACCTCATTAAAACTATGTCAGAAAAATCCAATTGGATAAAAATTAAGCAAAGAAAAAAGAGTACAGTTACTTCCATTGATGTTCATCACTGAATTTTTGAGTTGACGCATCTCAATCCCGTGAACCAAATTTTGAACGTAGATGTCTGCAGTACTTTTACGAATAAATCATCAATATTATCACTTGAGCGAATTTATTGAATATCAATGTTACCATTCTTTTAAAACTCATGTATATGAAATAATTTTGGAGAAATATGCTTTTTTATGTTTCCTTTGATATAGTTTTATGTGAATTGTGCAATTCAAGTTGTATTGTCTTCATATAAAATCATTGGACTATCTTTTGTTGAAGTATGTTTCATACCGTCTTGTCATAGCTTTCAAGCATTATCATCTTCATATAAAATTTTATCAAGCTTTCAGACTGCATTTTCAGGAATTTCAAAATTCCCTAGTAAATTCAAATTTACTAGGATTGTGTCCTTTTAATGGCCATTTATTATATTACTTCGACAAATTTATTTTGATTATTTTCTATTCATAATATAAAGCAATACACGTGCAAAAGTGTTATCGACATTTTTTTCTTTTTGATTCTATTTATTTTCTAATAATGACATACTTATTGAGATAGACTTTTAATATAATGATGTGTTTGTACATTATTTTCAACTTCTTAATTCCTCCCCCTGATACTAAAAGAACGGTTCAATCAAATTTACGGTCAACAGACCGCGTTATAAAATATTACTTGCTAGAGCTTAAGATATTTTATAAGAGTTCAAACTAAACTTGTATTCTCAATATTCTTTAATGTCCATCTCAGTGCACCACGGTTGAACAATTATAAATATATTGTACTTCCAAAAATCAGTAGATGGAAAATATTAGACTCTAATCAAAAGCCAATTATAACATAAAGAACTTGATGTTGACATGATACGTAACAGCATTCCCTAAACAGAATTGAAAAGTATTTTGTTTTCAATAATAATGATTAAGAAATTGATCGGAGATACTTAACAAGCAATAGTGTTAAACCATTTATCGATATTCCAACTAGCACATACTAGAATGTTGAGATTTAAGCTCAATAACTTTAACAAGACATACCATTTTGACTGTATAATTTGAAAATTGAGCTCATAATTTAAAATTTGAACAGTAATTTCGCAAACTTCATGTTGCAACCACTATTCAATCATCTAGTAGATGTATAATATCTATTAGATACAAATAATATTTAGATGGCCAATATAGAGAGTAACGATGCTTCATATATCATCATAATTAATTTTTAGAAATATTGAGATTTAGTCTCAACTTTAGCTAGCGATGGTTGTGATCAACTCAACAAATAGAACAAGCTTCAACAGAAAATTATTGGATTGAAGTTAATGTTTATTCAAATCTTCATTCCGCATCACTGTTGATCAAGTGATAGTCTAACTGGTCATGTCAAAATATAAAACTTTTTAGGTCAATGAGCTTCGGGTTAGTGATATTTTTTTATTCGATCATTTTTATAGTAGTATAGTACAATTAATTTTGAAGCATATGATAAAATATTGTATAATCACATAATAAATAATAAATAATCAAGTAATCAATGTCAACATGACATGAGCTATATATTTTTCTTTATGAATAAACATTAATTCAAAATGACGTATTATTTAAAACTTATGCTATTTTGGGAGCACATGGTATTTTACTATTGCTTATTCTAGAGTAATATGTCAATATTCTTCTGAAATATTGAAAATTATAATTTATGCTCTCTATGAGTAATTAATATTTTTTCTTGAATATTAATTATAATGTTGTTCTACTTCAAGAATAATAAAATGATAGATTATCAATTTAACATTTATAAAAGAACATATAAAAATATTTAATCGGTTAAAGAGATATATAGTATTTACTAATCATCATAAACATGGATTTATTTGACTTCATCATCAATTAATAGAAACAGGATAGGTTTAAATTAAAGTTAATAAAAAAAATTGGCATGGAAACTATTATATTGATTAATACAAACTTGATATATGATATCTTGAATCCTAAAACCATATCAAAATGGGTCTTGGACGTTGTTTATTCTTCATAATCCAAAAAACACATAAAAATTACTCGAAATTTGAGATAAATAAAAACCCAATCTCTCTCAAAATTCGTGCTCTGTGCAGCTAACTCAAAAAATAAAAAAATAAAAAATAAAAAAATCTCTAAACAGACCGAATTTCAAGAAATAGAGCTAAAAAAAAAAAACTAAATCCTTTATCAACGTGAAACAGGATATGCAAGAAATTTTGTGCACAATAATCCAATTTTTAAACTATGCATAAAACCTCTATCCATGTATAATTACATAAATCAATACACACAATTATTATGCATTTATGTCAAAAAAAAAAAAAAATTTACATGTCACCAAATTAATTTTGGTACACGTGATTATGCTTGTAAAAAATTATTACTGTCGCTAGAATTTGAAGAATCAAACTTTCGAACTAATAATGTTTTATAAACTAGTGAGAAAGGATAAGAAAGTGGAGAAATCTATCGAAGTATATTATAGTGAAAATCAAAGTCCCATATTTTTAGGAAAGAGTTAGGGTTGCAAGGGATACAATAATAATTAGGGTTGAAATTGTATAATTGTCATTCACTAATAAATAGTGTTCTAAAAGGCACCGCCTAGACGCGATGTGCGCCGAAAATGCTAAGTGCCTTATTTATCGGTCAACGTCAATCGTTGACCGCTAATCCTTGCCTAGGCGTGCATTATTATTTTTTTCTTTTTAATTTATTTTTAATTTATTTTTTTACAATTTTTTTAAGTTAAAAATTAAAAGTTGATTTATATTTGAAACTTATCTTTTTGTTGAAATTTTTGAAAAAGTGTATAAATTTTCTATATATATGTTTTAAATGTTTCATATGCATTATTTTTAATTATTAAATAATTTTTTAATTGATTAAATATTAAAATAATATTAAAATAAGAAAACGTCTTTTCACGTTTTTTTACTCATATGCCTCGTCTAAGTACGGATGGTATCACATGGACGAATTCTTAGTAAAATATTTAGCCAAATTTTCGCCTATGATAGCACTGAGATTCCACTCAATCAATCCACGAATTTGCACAATGTACACAAGGAAAGATAAAGACAGCAATGTAAAGGAAGACAGAATTTACGGGTAGAACCCAACTCGTTTATTACTCTACAATACAAGAAAATGAATAAATACTGAAAGAACACAACACGCTTTGTGTCTCATCAGTCCAACCTTCAAAATATATAGATCAAGATTCGTGTGCAGTTAACACGCTTAATTGCCAAAGGTATAAACCAACTGAGTAGGATTAGAACTGTCAAAAACTGCTTCCCACAACCTTTCCCAACAACAATTCATACTTTCCACCTGTATGGACCATGAAAACTGTCCAACACATTTGTCAAACATGTGCTTGATTTGGACACCAGAATTTATGGAATAAAACACACTAACGGCAAGCTGGATCCGCCCGTGCCTTGCCAATCCCCAGCACTTTGACACCGACCAAATTGAAGCATCATTACTACAAATTGAAATCCGCATTTTCCTTGCTCCGAAATCTGAAGTGTGTACCATCAACACTCATATCCGTAAATCCCGAGATGAATGCAAGGCGTCCCATGCCATTGCGCACGTCAACCTTTAAAGAGCTGACAAACCTTCCTCACCTTATCCTCAAACTGCTACAGATCGTCATCCCTTTCATAGGTTACATCAATCCCACTACTACCTTTCCACAAGACAATATAGTATGTTCTTCTGTTTTTCTTACTCGCCCCCATTGTTCGATGACCCATAATCTTTGCCAACTCCTTATCATACTGTTTTTTTTATCACAAGAGGAGCTCTCTTGTCCTGCAATTGATCTTCTCTCACCAAACTCTCACTAAAGGGCTTCAGATAACTCACATGAAAAGTAGGATGGACCTTCAAACATCAAGTAGCTTCAGTCGATATGCTACCTTCCTAACACGTTTGATTACTTTGAAAGGACCATCATATTTCTGAACCAGTCAATGATGTACGGTAGTATTACTAATTTTTTTCCAAATCTGGGGAGTTATTTTCAACATCACCTTATCCCGAACCTGAAAACTCCACATCTCTCCTGTTCTGATCAACATACTTCTTCATTCGACGGGTAGCCATCGCCAGACTGTCTTTTGTTTGCTCAATCATCTCCTGTTTATCTTGTGCAAATCGAAAAATAGTTGTACACACACTGCATCACCTGAGATATACATTGAAGTGATATTTACCCGCTCATCCTCTAGAATACGAGCAGCTTTAATTATTGCTCCATATCCCACAAGAAGTTCTCAAACTCTTTGGCATTACGAGCACCGTTGAACTGCTTTGGTTTAGGGACACGAATTTTTGAAGCACCTACTACATCTCAACAAGGAAATTTCATTCTCAAGGGCATCAAATCGAGCCTTTGTGTTATCAGTAAGATCCAACAGATCTTTCATGAACGAAAATTGCCTTTCGTCTACCCCGCTGGCAAACTCTTCAAACTGAGCCCTCAATTATGTGTGCACATCATTATGTGCATGGATTTGTGGAACCAAACTGATTGCACTGTCGGTCATGGGAGCACCAACAAAATCCTCCAATGCAACAACACGATCCTTAAGATTTTGACTTGCAACCATGCCTGCAAACGAAACCCAGTAACTGCAACCTGTGGGGGCTGTGATACCAATTATCACAGGGACAAATTCTTGGTAAAATACTTAGCCAAATTTTCACCTATGATGGCACTGAGGTTCCACTCAGTCAGCCCACGAATTTGCACAATGCACATAAGGAAAGATAAATACATCAATGTAAAGGAACACAGAATTTACAGATAAAATTCAACTCGTTTATTACTCCACAATAATACAAGAAAACGAATGAATACCGAAAGAACACAACACACCATGTGTCTCATCAGTCCAACCTTCAAAATATATAGACCAAAATTTGTGTGCAGTTAACACCCTTAACTGCCAAATGGATAAACCAACCCAGTAAGATTAGAACTGCCAGAAACTGCTTCCCACAACCTTTCCCAGCAACTATCCATAATTTCCACATGTATGAACCACGAAAACTGCCCAATGCATGTGTCAAACATGTGCTTGATTTGGAAACCCTAATTTGTGGACTAAAACACACTAATGGCAAGCCGGATCCACCCATGCCTTACCAATTCACAACACTTTTGACACCGGCCAAATTGAAGCTTCACTATAACAAATTGAAACCCACATTTTACTTGCTCCAAAATCTGAAGTGTGGCACCATCAACACACATGTCCGCAAAATCTCGATATGAGGGCGAGGCGTGCCCATGCCATTGCGCACGTCAACCTTTAAGGGGCTGACACCTAGCATATAGCTTGACTTCTATACATCGCCACACATTACGATTTTTAGAACACTGCTAATAAACATATTATTTACAACAATGAAGATTTTTTTTTTTTTTTTTTGTACATAATAAATATAGAGTAGTTAACAATACATGGCTGAATTTCTAAAAGAATATATACTAATGATTGGGGGTTAGAACTTAGAACTGACTAAAGATCAAGATCACCAATCAATGTCATGCAGTATATGATTGGTCGTAGTTCAATACAATTAAATTTATGTTTTATTTAACTAATATTCTTTCAATATTTCATTATTTATTTTATATTATCTATCGTGCTAAATTAAATATCAATGTTCAATAATTTAATACAGTTAGAAGCATTCTTTGTTCGTAATATTGATAGCACAAAAGTCATGTCAATCTTAATCTATACTTTTGTAATTATCAGTGAGAATATGTTACAATAACAACAAACGAAATTTATTTGAAATATCGGAGATAAGTTATATATCCTTTTTTCATCATTTCTTTCAATTGAATGGAACTACTAGATCCTTCGCAACCATAACAACTCATTAGTTTCAGTCCGTAAGTTCTTTCTAAGTCTTCCAAAGATAGTGCCATGTCTTCTTTTGTTATATTTCTAAAAGCCGCACTAAATGTTTGTTTCAAGTATTTGATCTTCAAGTGTTAAAGTATATAGTAAGTTATTTTTATGTTTTCATGTAATTGCACCGTGTTATTTTTTTTAGCAATCTCGATGATATGTTCTAAATGAAAAAACCGTAAACAATTCCTTTGTTCTCTCTCTCCCTCTCTAAATTTGGAGCAATATAATCATTTCTTTCTAGCTTGCATTCAAATAAGGTAAATCATAATATAAATGCTTTAAGTATGAAAAATAAAGGGCTAAACTGAAATTAATCTAATATTCAAGGGGTTAAAAGTGTAAATTTATATGTTGATTAATGTAATAATAGTATGCTAGTAGAACGTCTTCATTCGACAATGAAAACACATTATAAAGTTTTCAATAATGGGAAATGTATATAACATAGAATATAATTAATATCATAACCTTTTCATTTTTTCCTCTTTTTTTTTTTTAAACAATGTTTCTCATAACTTGTGTAAAAACTCAATAATAAAAACACAAATTACATCCAACATTTATGCAATGCAAGTCTGTTGACCTCAAAGATCATATTATGCTGCAAATTGGGCTAAGTCGTACCAGCCCAGAACGACCTTTGGATGGATAGGCTAGGCTATTTGACAGCCACTAGATTTTTTATGCGAAACCATGTAGCAATAGTAGCTACGAAATTCACACAATATTGATTCAACCCCAAGAAAGTCAAGAATCAATGTTTAGAATTGATTCAAAAATATTGAGCTAGGGAACCAACACAATCGCCGACAATATGTTGACCCCGTAATTACATAACTCAAGAATTTTACTCGATTTGTTTGAACAACATAAGAAATAATCTTGATAAATTCAGAATTAATTAGATGAAGAAAGCTATAATATTTTGTAATTAATTTCTCAATAATTGTGTATTGTACAATAAAAATAATAATCATATTTATATGGAATCCATAAAATCCTTAAAAAAAGAGAATTAAACATTAAAAATAATAAAATATATAACAAAATAGAGTTTTAACTAAAATATAAAATTGCGGGAAATTTGGAAAATTTGTAATCGGAAATATATTATGCGGCCACATAAGCTCCCTACATGTGGTCGCATAGGCCAATTGACAACCTTTAGTTTTGGTTCGGTACGGAGGCATTTTACACTATACGGTCCCATAGTTTTCCCGTTAAGCTCCCTCATCTGTTGTTTGAGCCAAATTGATCCATCTGGTTTCTTCTTCCGAAACCAACATAAAACTTGTTCATTTGCTTGTTGTGATCGATATTTCGTCCAATGTTGCTTGAACAAGCAATCTCATAGCTTCATTGACCTTCTTTACCCGTGACCTCGTCATTAGTCCTTCCTCAACGGATCCTTATCCGAACTTGCCCTCGTATCATGGATCATATCATCCCCCTCTTCAAAAGGATTCGGCCTCGAATCTGTACCTGAATCAAAAAGAGAAAGATCAGAGACATTAAAGGTAGCTGAAACATTAGACTCACCTGGAAGATCTAATTTGTAGGCATTGTCATTGATTTTTTCAAGGATTGGGAACGTACCATCTCCCCGTGGTTGCAATTTCGACTTACTTTGTTCTGAAAAGCGCTCTTTCCTCAAGTGTACCCAAACCTAATCTTCTAGTTCAAGTGTAACGCGTTTTCGTCCCTTATTTACTTGAGAAACATAATACTCATTTTCTTCTCAATGTGGCATCGTACCTTCTCATGGAGGGACCTTACCAACTCAACCTTCTTCTTTTCATCTAAGTTATATCTCTCATCAACAAGCAAAGGAAAATTCAAATGTGTTAGTGGATTAAAACTATAAACAATTTCAAATGGAGTATAAGAAGTAGTAGAATGTGTGACCTTATTATATGCAAATTCTATGAATGGCAAGCAATCATCCCAATTTTTCAAGTTCCTATTGACTATAGCGTGCAATATTTGTATCATAGTCCTATTAATAACCTTAGTTTGTCAATCTATTTGTGGGTGACAAGTAGTAGAAAATAATAACTTGATTCATAACTAATTCCACAAAATCCTTCATAAGTGACTAAAGAATTTAACATCCCTATATGATACAATGCTTATATGTCTCATGTAAACGCACTACTTCTTTTAAGAATAAGTCCGCAATATTGGTGGTGTCATCAGTTTTATAGCATGGAATAATATGTGTCATCTTACTAAATCTATCTACTACCACCAATATAGAATTTCTTCATTTCTTAGTTCTAGGTAAACCAACACAAAATCTATAGACACATCAACCTAAGATTCACTAAGAATAGGTAATGACGTATATAAACCCTGAGGTAAAAAATTAGATTTATCATTTTTACAAGTGATGCATCTACTACAAATTTGATCAACATCAACTTTCATCTTATAGGCCAATACAAATATTCATATAGCATCTCTAAAGTCTTTCTAACCCATTAGACCTCTACTGCGTGCTTCACATACTAATAATTCTCTTATTAAACATTTAGGAACACATAACTTATTTTCCTAAAATAAATACCCATCATGCATAAAGAATTTATCCATAGCACCATTGTCACATGATTTGTATATATTAGAAAAATCTGGATCATTAGCATACATGTCCTTAACATATTCAAATCATAACAATTTCGCACCTAAAGAAGTTAGAAGTACGTACCTCATTAACAAAGCATCTGATACCACATTTTCTTTACCTTGTTTGTCCGAATAATATAAAGAAATGTCTCTATGAACTCTATCTAACTTGCATGTCTCTTGTTTATCTTACCTTGACCCATTAAATGCTGTAAGGACTCATGGTCGGTGTGTATCACAAACTCGTTTGGTCATAGGTAATGCTGCCATGTTTCAAAAGCTCGAAGAGTGCATACATCTCCTTGTCATATGTAGGATAGTTGAGAGTTGCTCTACTTAGCTTTTCACTGAAGTAGGCTATTGATCTTTTATCCTGCATCAAAATAGCTCCAATACATATACCTGAGACATCATATTCAATCTCAAAAGTATTGTTAAAGTCAGGTAATGATAACACCGATGTGGTGCACAACATATCCTTAATAGTGTTAAAAACATGTGCTTGTTTGACGCCCCAATGGAATCCTACACTTTTCTTTACAATCTTCGTGAGTGGTGTGACAAGTGTGCTAAAAATTTTAACAAATCGCCTATAAAAACTAGCTAACATATGAAAGCTTTTTACTTCAGTTATGTTTTTAGGTGTAAGCCACTCTTTAATGGCCTTGATTTTCTCTTCATCCACTTCAATACCTTTTTCACTAACGACATAACCAAGAAAATTTTTTTTATGCAAAATGTGCACTTTTTAAAGTTAGCATAAATTTGTTATTGCCTCAAGACCACAAGCACACATCTTAAATGCCCTATATATTCATTTAGATCCTTACTATGTAACAAGATGTCATCAAAGTAAACTACTAAGAATTTACCCATGAATGCTTGTAAAACATAATTCATTAATATCATAAATGTGCTAGGTACATTAATAAGTCCAAATGACATGACTAACCACTCGTACAACATATATTTAGTTTTAAAAGGGGTTTTTTATTCATTTCATTCCTTCATCCTAATCTGATGATAACAATTTTTAAGATCAATTTTACTAAATATGCACAATCCATGTAATTTATCTAACATATCATTTAACCTAGGAATATGATAACGATATGTTACTGTTATATTGTTGATAACCCTACAGTCAACAAACACCCTCCAAGTTCCATATTTCTTTTGCACAAGTAGCATTGGCACAGCACATGGACTCATACTCTCCCTCACATACCCTTTACTCATCAATTCTTCCACTTACTTTTGAAGTTCTCCTCGGGATTACTCCAATAAGTCGGCCTATTTGGAATGACGCTCCAAGTACGAAATCAATTTGATGTTTAATGCATCGAATTGGTGGTAGCCCACTAGGCATGTCCTCGTAGAATACATTTTCGAATTCCTACAACAAAAAAATAGTCAAACTAGGGAGGGGTGTTTTACATTCCTCAAAGTTGAAGAGTGATTCCTTATAAACCAATAAGATCGTAGGTTGGTTCTCAACTACGACTCATTTAACTCACTCTCTTTTCCAAAGAAATTCACTTTCGACTTTTCTCTCCTCTCATAAGACTTTTTCTTTTTACTCTCTTGTGGATCTATTTTTTTCTCACAATTAACCAGCTCACTATTTTCTCTCTTGCTCTCTTGTTGTGAAAGATCAATCTCACTCCATTTTTCTCTCAATCTTTTTTCCTCCTCACTTTTTAATTTGAGTTGATCTTCATACACTTGTTGTGGTGTCAACGACACAAGAGTAATAGATTTCCCATCTTTAATAAAACTGTACATATTTTTGTACCCATCATGAATCACCTTCCAATCACATTGTCATGTTATTCCCAACAAGATATGTCCGACATGCATTGGCACTACATCACACATCACTTCGTCATGATACCTCCCAATTGAGAAACTCACCAACACTCTCCTATTCACCTTGAACTCTTCACATTCATTCAACAATTGCAATTTGTAAGACATATGATGTCTTATCATAGTTAATCTCAATTTTTCAACAAGTGTAGTCTAGCCACATTGGTACAATTACCCCAATCAATAATCATACTACATATCTTATTGTTGATGTGGTATCTCATATAAAATATGTTTTCCCTTTATTACTCCAAGTCATCCACTTTGGCTTGAGCACTAAGAGCTCACCGTGTAACCAACAACTCTCATATTGCATACTACATTTTCTCACCATCACTAGCATCTTCCAATTTCGGCATGTCGTCATATTCAGCATCACTTTCACTAACTACTTCATTATCTCGCGAAATCTTTGCCCTTTTGTTGGGACATTGAGAAACAATGTGTCCCGTTCCCAAGCACGCAAAACATTTGATATTCCAATTCCTAGAGGGTTGGGTATCTGCCTTGAGTGTAGCTTTGCTAGCAACTTCCTCTCTTTCCTTCGGCAGATCAATCCTACTTTTTGAAACAGCCACATCACCTTTATTGTTATCCCACTTCGATTTTCAGGAAGAGTTAGAATTTGAAGAACCCGATGAATATCTAGTTGTCTACTTCCTCTTCAATTGCCTTTCCACCTTCATAATTACATGTAGCATGTCTTCCAACTCTACATAATATTGTAACTCTACCACATTAGCTATCTCCATATTCAAAACATTCAAATATCGGGCCATGTTGGCAACCCTATCCTCCTCAACATTGCTCTAATCATAGCAATCTCCATCTACTTGTGATAATCCTCCACATTCCTAGAACCTTGGTAGAGACTTTGCAATTTTTAATGAAGTTCCATATAATAATGATTACGCACGAATCTCTTCCTCATGATAGCCTTCAGTTCTTCCCATGTATTAATAGGTCTCTCATGATTCCTCCTCCTAGATGTTACTACTTGATCCCACCAAATAATATCATAATCGGTAAATTCAAGTACTTCAATCTTTACCTTCTTTTCCTCCAAATAGTTGTGGCAATTAAATATCAATTCTACTTTATTTTCTCACTCCAAGTATGCTTCCGAATCACTCATTCCTTTGAATGAAGGAATTGTCATTTTGACACTGCTCATACTTCTATCAACATCATATGGGTAATTGGTGCGAAACGTCTTTATCGTTTCCTTTTATTATGCAAAACATCTTTATCATTTATTTTCATTTTACAAAATGTCATTATCATCTATTTTATCTATTAAAACATTGTAAAATAACTAATTTAACATTTTTTTAAAATAAGCAAATAGAAAGAAAAAAATAATATAAAAATGAATAAATAATTGCAGTTAAAGTCCTAAAATTTTCAAATGGTGAAAATGAGTTCCTTTTAAAATAATTTAAAATATATTAACAAAAACAAAAAAAACAAAAATCACCTTCCCAAATAAAAATATTATTTTCCTTTTAACTGGGCTTGAATAAAAAAGGATCGTGGTTTGGATTATGATCTTGAATGAACCTTCTAATGAAAAAAGAAAGAACAAACTCTATGAAAAATGATTCGTCCATGCTTCTTACATGTACACTTTAACGAAGAGAAAATCGTATACTTTAGTAGAATTTTTTTTTTTTTTTTTTTTTTTTCATTTATCTGGTTTTTTTTTTTCTTTTTTACAATTCACTCTTATACTCTCAAAGTTGGCTCAAATCCATGTCAATGACCGAGCAAGGTTTCACTTGTACCACTTGGACTAAACTTTGGTCTTGACACTATCTGAATTTTAATTTTTAATTATTCTATTATTCTATTTTCAATGTTTTATGCAAATTGAAATTGAAATTTGATTTCACACTGATTTTGGATAGTCTCATGTCATCTATTCCAAGTGACAAAATTCATTTATGACTCCACAATGTTAATAAAAGTATCACTGTAAAATTGTATTTGAGAAAAAGTTAAATTAAGAAGTAAAATTGCTAAATAAAGAAGCAAACCCTAATCAAGACACAACAAGAACTTAAACTGGAAACACTTATTGTATTTAATGTTAGAGGTATTTCCATATCCCAGCCGGATCCCATTTAAAAGATCACGGATCTTGTGCCCATTACAGATCCAGTTTAGAGATATTTCAATCTTGCCTAAATTGAATGTAAAGCATATTCCATTAGCTTGATTTTAGGGATTTTTCTATTCATTTCCTTCCGTTGTAAATCTATGTAATCGTGTATATATCACATCCTATTGAGTATATTGTGTAATAGGATATTTTCCAATATTATCTTCTCTTTTATGGTATCAAACTTCCTTGTTCACGTACGTTAATTCTAAAACATCGTCCCTATGGCAGAATCAAATACTTCCTCCACCACTTCCTCCTCCACCCGTACGACCACCACCTTCTCTTTTCCCAATATTACCCAACTCATTTTCAAAATTTCTCCCAACTTCTTTGCAAGTTTGATTGTGCCCCCCTAACTTTAAAGTTCAGCGTCCGCCCCCGACTGAACTAGACTGTTTTTAATGTTAAATTGTTTAAATTAATGTAACATTTTCACCAGTTGAAATATTCAACAGCAACGTCACCAAAAAACCGAATTTAACACATTTTTCAAATAATTTCGGCCTAAAGAATTGAACCAAACTCTCTTTTATAGAGAGCCATCCAATAAAGTTGATACTGACATGTATTAAAAAGATGCAACTTTCAAAATCAATTGGTGCAACTTTCCCACTATGTTGCAAAATTATCTATAATCCATTACATCATATGAATAATATTTTCTATATTTTCTTATTTTAAAATTATCAAACAATTATTTAATTTAATTTAAAAAAATTATTTAATTACAAATTATATTACTGCTAATATTATTAAATTATAAATTACACTTAATACTACATTTTAAAAAAAAATATTACATTCGGTAGTTATTATTTTTTACTTGATTCAATTTTTATAATTACATAATAAAAAGAAATAATAGAATTTAAAATTTTCTGTAGTATAAAATGAAGGGAAGAAAGGGAAATATGAAAATTTGTTAAATTGCATCAAATGAACAGTGTTGGTGTAATGATTTATAGTTTGGTTGGGGTTGGGGGTGGGGGGGGGGGGGGGG
>CAIGRP010128920.1:0-15911 GCA_903798385.1 Fraxinus cuspidata | reverse complement strand
TATTTATAGGGAAAATTCGTGACAAATTTTGGTAACCCCTTAATTAATTCAATAATAATAATTATAATTGAATAATTGTGGATTTTGAAATAGTGGGATGGGACCATAAGAAATTATAAAAGGATAAGAATGCAGTTTCTCAAATTCATTTTCATCTATTGAAAACCATTCTTCAGGACGTTTTGAAGGAGGGTTGAGCAACTGCTTTATGGCTGAAGTTGGAGCAATTGTGCATGACAAAAGTCTGACAAGTAAGTTGCATCTCAAGTAGTAACTATACTATCATCGAATGGTAGAAGGAGGATCATTGGAAGATCACCTGGCTGTATTTAAGGAGGTAGTCCCTGATTTGGAAAATTTGGAAGTTAAGTATGCGGAAGAGGACTTGGCCTTGAACCTATTGTATTCGTTGCCTACTTTATTTTTTCATTTAGAGACACGATATTGCATAGTCGTTATACTCTCGACATAGAGGAGGTATATGATATTTTATTTTCAAAAGAGAAGATGTAAGTATCTGGTGTCTAAGGTCGAAAATGAAGAAGGCCTTGTTGCTCATGGTGGTTCTGGAAGGGACAGATCGAAGTCTAAATTCAAGAATCAAATTTGTAACCTCTACATGAAGAAGGGGCACGTGACTAAGGATTGATACAAATAGCAGAATAAAGAAATGTTGGCTGCAAGTCGATATGGAAGCAACCAGAGACTTCAGGTGAAGTGGACCTCACAGAGAACATTGTAAGTGAGGGAGATCTCTTGGCTATTCCGACATCGAGTCTAGCCCAAAGGAGGATTGGATTCTGGATTCAGCATGAGTGTTTCATATGTGTCCTAATAAGGACTTGTTTACTATATATGAAACCGTTTCCAAAATTGTCGTGGTTATGGGAAACAACACACCTTGTCAGGTTGCTGGAATTCGTACAGTCAGATTGAAACTATTGGATGGGAAAATTAGAAAACTTGGCCAGATTTGATATATTCCGATATTAAAGAAGAATCTCATCTCGTTGTCTATCCTTGATTCAAAGGGTTATGAGTGCTTTGGTGGAGGTGGAGCTTTGAAGATTTGGAAGGGTGCCCAGGTTGTATTGGAAGAACAAAAAGGTCTCAATGATATATCTTGCAGGGCCGTACAGAATCTAGAAGAGTCAATCAGTACAGGTTCCATACCGTGGTTGACATTCAGTTTGGTACAATATATTTAGGAGCTCATAAATGGTAGGATTTGAAGAATATAGCTCAGTGAAGTTCAGGAGATATAGATAATGTCGCTTTGCCACCATCATCTGCAGTGCTATTATATCTATTGTTAGGGAGGGACCTAGTGGAAAAATGTATGTGGATACTGATTTTGTTGAGCATGCTATTAGCATAATAGAAGGTGTACAATCTAGTAAGGGGTCTTCTTTAAAAGCATTTGAGTTTGACTCTGCTTTAAGGTATGTTAAAATCAGTTTGATGATTTTAAAATCATTATAATTTTTTGGGAATATAAGGTAATTATATTGAGTAGTGCTTGGATTTATTGGAAGATGTGGAGTATTTTGTATTTGGTTGGAGAAATCAGTTTTGATTATTGTTGAAGAGTCAGTTCATTCCTTGCAAACAGAATTCCTTTTCCAGGTGGAGAAAATTTTGGAGCTTTGTTCGATGTAGTGGAATTCGTGTAAATGTGGAGATTGTTAAAATTTGAGTGTGACCTGAATTTTTTGTTGAAGTAATTAAATAATTATAATTGAAGTACATGTTAAGAGAAATTCAGTTTGGAATGGTATTGGAGTCTTATTCAAGTTAAAATCCTATTTGGAAGCCTTATCAGAAGTTGGAGTTTGTATTGAACTTGAAGATGTTGAAATTATGGATCGGGAAGAAAAGTCATCGCATTTTCGCTAGCCTACCGCTAGTGGCTGCTCGAGCAACATCTGCAGGTTTTCTCCCGAGACTTGTTCGCTCGCCGGCGCTTGAGCGACAGACCCGTCGTTACCTTATCGCTCGACGACAGGGTTATCTGGCCCAGGTCTTTTTTGTGTTTTAACACGTTTTTGGCATTCTACTTCAACCACAACTCATCCATTAGGGTTTTGACGTCGCCCTACATAGTTGCCTATATATACTTGTCTCTTCTATATAATTTTTATAGTGTGAGAATAGTGTGGAAAATTGATTACTAGCTTTTATGATCATTGTAATATTTCTCCATCTTNGACGTCGCCCTACATAGTTGCCTATATATACTTGTCTCTTCTATATAATTTTTATAGTGTGAGAATAGTGTGGAAAATTGATTACTAGCTTTTATGATCATTGTAATATTTCTCCATCTTCATTATTTGTGGTACAATAAAATCTCATAATTCATCTACCATATTTTCTTGTCTTTTTTTATTCTTTTACTTGTGATCAAATATTTCATTATTGTGCCATAAAACTTCAACATCTCAATTTGATGGTTGATTTTATATCAAGTGGTATCGAGCAATACGTGATCCTTGAATTCCCAACAATTGGTATCAGAGATTTTGGGCATAATTAACACAATAATTATTATCAAATCATACTCAAATTGAAAAGAGTTAAATTTAATCAAATTATTAAATTTAAATATTGGTGGCTCTAAATATATATTAACTAAAAATGAGAATAGTTTAGCATGATAAATGTATAAATAAATTTGGAATATTATATTATTTATGTATGAACTCCATTTTTTGTAAATATAAATTTTGTAATAGATATTTTTTAAAGGATATATTGTTAACAAATAGAAAAATTTGAATTTTAGTGCAAAATAATTTTATTGTTAGAATGTGTGATTGAAAACAAATTTGAGAAAAAATAAATTTTAAAGAATGTAACTCGAACAGGGACTTAGTAAAAAAAAAGGTAATGCAGGGCAAAATGAACAATAATGAGAATAAAGAATAAGACTAAAGCCACTTTAATTCTTAAAGTGCATGCTAATTCAGAAAATAATTAATTCCTTAATTCACAATTGAATACCGAGTAATTAATCTAAGACGACAAATAGTTGATTTTTCATTTTATACTTGAGGTCAAAATTGTATAAAAAAAAAAAAAAATCTCATAACTTGATGGAGAATGTGTGGTTAAAAAATAAGATTTTTTTATTTGTGAGTATTATTATTTTAATGAAAAATGTATGATTGAAGAGAAGAGAGAAAAAATGTATTTTCGGGAGAAATGAGAAACAAACATCCCTGAAATTTTAAATTTGAATTTACCCTTTTTTTGTAAAGAAAAAAAAAAAAAAATTCCAACCATGTCCAAAGAAATCATGAAATTTCTCAGTCTCCTCATTTCTTCTTCTTTAACCCCTTTTTTTCAATTTACGTTTGCCGATATCCCTCTCGTCTCTAGGTAACATTTTCATGTTTACCTTCAATTTCTTATCATTTTCATTTTGCAACAACGTTATTTATCTACAACACATGGGTTAACTACAATAGAAACGTATCATTATCTTTTTGATTTCTCTTATCAGGGTTGTGTGCAATATTTTCAAGTTTCATTTCTATGCATTTTCGATCAATGGAATTTCGAGATATTGCACAGTTGGAGTTAGGTTTTCGGTGTAGATAATGAATGGGGTTGTTATTAGAGCTTTGCGATTTCATAAATCTCAGAGTTGGGAGTTGCGCGATCCCTCTCTAATTGCCCTGACCGTGCTCTCTTCTCCTCACATTTTACTGCTCAATCCCCTCCTATTTTAACCCTTCATTTTGGACCCAATCCTTTTTAAAGATTTTCCTTTACAAGATTTTTATGATTCAGTAAATAAAGAAACCAGAAATGTGTATTTAACTATTCCTTTTATGTGATAATGCATCAAGTTTCTGACATTTAAGTATGAATTTTATTTATTTATTTATTTATTTATTAGTTTAGCAGCAATTGTCAAAGGCGAAAATTCACAAACAACTCATCAGAGGGAGGATCCTATTTCAGTGAGGACTATTTGCATTTGTCCTACGTGATCTGACTATTGCAGAAAATTTCCTCAACAAAAAATGATACTTTAATCTAGGTTTTTTTTTTTTTAATATTGTAGCTCTTGGATGTTGTGTGAAGAAACAAAATGACTCAATTTCGTCCAAGCAACATCACGACACTTGTAAAGTTCGTAAATATAGTTAGGTTGGGTTGGACAGATTGATTCAATTTTCATGAGCTAACTCATAACCCGACTCAACCCAACCCGCTTTACAACCAACCCACTCAACCCATATATAAACGACAAAAAAATCAACCCAAACCGGACGGCTTGGTTCGATTTGGGTGAGTTTGGTCGGGTTTTGCCCACCCATACTATTCACCTTTGTGTGGCCAGGGTGGGAAGGAACAGCACATGATACACATATTTTAAGAGGCTCTACGAAGCATTGATCTATAATTACCTAAACCATTGGATGGTTTTAGGGATGGCAAAATGGTTCGAAGGCTCGGGCCGCCAGTGACTCGGCTCTTTTGGGCATCGGCTCGAGCCCGAGCTCGAGCATGCCCGTATCACGGGCCATTTTTGGCCCGGATCGAGTTTTATTTAAAAATAAAAATAGCAGCCTGCAAAGCATACAACTTGTCATAGCAGCAGTCAACTACACCAGATGGCTATGAGCCTACTGCAGCAGGCATCTATCACAGCTCCCTGCAGTAGCAGGCATATTGTATGCATCTCAGCTGCAAGTGTATAATAAATATAAAAAAAGGGAGAAAAAAAAGAAGGAGCAGGCTCGGTTCGGGCCCGACTCGGCTCACTAAGGCCCGAGCCGAAATTTTTTTTGTCGAGCTTTTGCTCGGATCGGCTCGGGCAAAAAAAAAAAGCCCGAACCATTTTTTCTAGAGCCAAGTCCGAGCTTCATATTTCGGCTCGGGCTTAATTCGGTTCGGCTCGTTGACACCTCTAGATGGTTTGTGATTTTTATTTATAAATAATTTTTATATATCTTGGTAACATCATAAGTCTTTATTTTCCCATTGATATTTGAATTGATAATTTTGCTAGATAAATACTACTTGGTTGATATCGAGCTATCCAAATATAAAAAGGTTATTTAGCCCCATATAAGGGAGAAATGTATCATCTTCCTGATTTTAGACGTGATAGTCAACCTAGAGGCTCTTGAGAAATATTTAATCATGCACATTCCTCACTATGAAGTGTTATTCAACATCACTTTGGTGTATGGAAATCGCGATGGAGACTATTACAACATATGCCAAATTATGATTTTGAGAAGCAAGTAGTTAATGTTACGGATTCAATGGCATTGCATAACTTTATAAGAAGGGAGGCTATAGTTGATTGAAATTTCAAAAATGCAATGAGAAAGAAGATTATTTGTCTGACGATGAAGACTCAAATATAAATTCAACCGTTGATGAGGGTGAATGAGATTTATTTGTGATAGAATTGCTAGAGAGCTTATGCTTAGATGAAGATTATTTTCTTTTGGTTTCTAATCTAAAATTGTTGCATTTAAACTTATATTTTATGTAATTATTTATTTTTGTTTTATTTTCAATTTTGTTTTGTGGATGTTAAGTAATTTATATCAAAATTTAATACAAGACAAAATTTAATAAATTGTTATTTTTTAATTTAATTTGACCATATAATTTATATCTGTGTTTTACAGATACACTTTTAATATGATAATAAAACAATAAATTCTTATCATTAAGGGTAAAAATGACATTGTTATTACCATAATAGCTTATGACATGATCATACCAAGCACTAAGTAAAAGTCTTCCAGAAGAATAAAAACTCCTTTAAAAATTAGTTGCCAAACGCTTAACTCAAAAGTTGTGGCTTGTGCTTCTCTTCTTCTACTTATCAAAAGCAGAAGTAGAAGCTATTCCAAATAGGCCATAATTAATCAAAATACTTCAAAGTACAAACCTCCTCTTTGTCGCTAACAAAGAAAACATTTAATGGGTGTTTGATATGGATTAAAATTAGATTTTTAATAGATTGTGATACGAGTTTTTGAAATGTGCGGTTAAACAACTGTGAGACTCATGAAAGATGTGATTAATATTAGTTGTTTGACTTTGACTTAAATTAAAATCTGATTTTAGTCCAAAACAAATAGTGCCTTAATCATTAACCTTAACTGAAGTTGCATCCTAGGTCCTCAAACTAACAAGTTAACAAAAAAAAAAAAAAATGGAAAAGAAAATGGTAAATCAAATTAACAAAAAAAATGATTATAAAAGGCTGACTAAATATGATAAGAAGGCCAGCCGCTAGCGGTATCTTTCTCAAGCTGATTGGGTGGGGAGAATTTATTACGACGTATTTCTAATAATTATTTGAAAAATGCTATACTTGTAGAAACACATTTAGCAAAAGAGTGTAAAATGCCTAGGTGGTTCGTTTTAATTTTCGTTCAACATAAATCCCTTTTTATTGGACAAATTTTAAATTTAGAGTGTTGATATAAATATTTTCCACAACGAAATAGATTTAATTAGTATTCTAAAAGTATGTCTAGACACTAAACTAAGCTTTGTCCACTAGTCACGCTTTATGTATTTTTAGGCGTAGTCCGTTTAGGTTTATAAAAGCATGATCTTGAAGTCTAGTAATATTTTACGCTTTTTAGAACACTAAATTTAATATATAATATATGTTTATGAGATTTAGTTACATGCCACTGAAACCGTTGTGGCTCAAAGCTAAATATTTAAGATTTCCAATTTTAGTTGGAATATTTCCTGTCAATCCATTTAAAGATTTAGATTTTAGAATATCAAATATTAAATTAACATAAGATAGATCTAATTAAAGAGAAGTTTGAAGTCGATAACTAAGTTCCCATGAAATTATTGTTGCATGAAGTATTTCTAGTAGTTATTTGGTAAACGTCATACATGCCAAAAACATTTGTCAAAAAAGTGTGAAATGCCTAGGTGGTGACTTAAAGTTCATTTAAATTTCCCACAGCATTAAAATATTTGTTATACACGACAATTTTAAATATAGTGTTTTGGTATAAACCTACGAAGGAAACTAAGGGGATGTTGATTCCTATTTTTCACAAAATATATTTTTCTCTCTTCTTTTTAACCTCACATTTTTTATTAAAATAATATTACAAGTAAATAAAAAAAAAATTCCTTCTTTTTTAACCATTTATTATCCATCAATCTACTAGTCTAAAATATATTCTTAAAAAATAATGGGGCTCAAACACCCCCTAAATAAACAAATTGAAATAGATTTAATTATTGTTCCAAAAAGTACGTCTTGGCATGAAGTTGGATCTCCACATTTTATATTTTTTTTATGCCTTGCTCGCTTAGGCTCATAAAATCTTGAAATTTGATGTGACGTATAACCACACATTATATTTTTTAGAACACTCGACTGAATATATAAAATAAGTTTAAGAGATCTAGTTACGTACCACTAAAACTGTTGCGCCTCAAATCTAAATCTACAAGTGCTGATAGGTTTCCAATTTCATTTGGAATATTTCCTGTCAATCCATTTAAACATATAGATTTTAAAACATCAAATGTCAAAGTAACACACACAGATCTAATTAAAGAGAAGAAGTACAAACTAATTTGATTTCGATAACTAAGTAGAAGTTATTGTTGCATAATGCTGTACATGCTGAAAAACATTTGTCATTTAGATTTTCCATCAGCATAATTTTTTTTGTGATATGTGCCCATTTTAAATCTAGACTTTTCTTAACTGAAATTGCATCCTAGGTCCTCAAACTAAAGAAATTAAAATAAAATAGAAAACTAAATCCAATTAATATAATAATGAAAAGACTATAAATACCGACCAAACATTATAATGAGGCTAGCCACAAGCAGTGTCCATCTTCATCCCAAGCTCATTGGGTACGTAGGATTTGATGCTAGTACGATGTTTCTCTATCAAATATTTGGAAAATGCTATAAATGCTGAAACTCATTTCTCAAAGCTGATTTTATTCGTTGTACCAAAAAGTCATAATGAATATTGCTTTTTTATTTTTTATTTTTTTTGGGTTTAAAACAGTGTGTAGACATCTTTACTTCTTTATCTAGGTTTGTTGGTCGACTTTTCCACGTGCTTTTGCGTGAAAAATTTATAGGCCAATTTTTTTTTTGGGTTTCAGAACGCACAATGGAGGTTTCAGGTGTATGTATATACAGCTATGTAAAAGGGCATAATCCATAGCCATCAACACACGGATCACTATGCATGTAAGAGATGTGAAATGAGAACAATATTTTGACAATATTTTAAAATATTTTGAAAAATATTATCTAGTAAATTGGGAGATGTATGTATACGAACATTGCTTTGAATGTACCTGTCAGATTATTTCCTCCAAGAGAGAGAACTTGAAGCTTTGACAAATTCCCGATTTCCATTGGAATGCTTCCAGCAAAGTTATTCCACGACAGAGTAAGTATTTTAAGATTCATGCATGTTCCTAATCTTGGAGGAATGTTGCCACTTATTTGATTCCCTGAAACCCTTAGGCTCTCTAGCTTAGGAAGATTGTAGCAAATATCCATAGGTAGACTTCTTGAGAGACTGTTGTTACTAAAACCAATTTCAATAAGAGAAGGGAGGTTGAAAATCTTGTTAGGAATATTTCCGGTGAGACCATTATAGGACATATTTAATTTCCGTAGATTTTCAAGAAGTCCAAGACTTGTTGGAATATGACCATTTAGCTCATTTTCCTGCATCTCTATTTCCCGAAGCTGGCTTAAATTACCAATTTCTTCAGGGATAAATCCGTGGAAATTAATATTGCTAACAATCAAGGATCTTAGAAAAGAGAGTTCACCGATTTCTTTAGCAATAGTACCTCCTAAACCCATATATGCAAGATTCAAGCCCCTAACTCTTTGATGTCTCGTACCACAACTTATGCCAATCCAATTGCAGAACGAGGTTCCTTGCGACCAATTTTTTGCCAAGACTTTATTTGGACCAAAAGTTATTTGAGATCGGAAGGCTAGAAGAGCATATTCATCAGTTGAACTATTAAGAGATGCAACAATGTTGATAAGAAAGTAAAGCATTGTCAGCAACATAAAAATGACATTCTTTCCCATGACTAATTTGAAATGCATAAAGAAAATTGGGAGGGGGACTAGTAATGACGAGTTCGATAAGTGTATTCTTATTTATATATTAGAAATTCGGTATGGTCTCTCACTAAATTTAAATAGCTTTTGGCAGTGTTTTCCACATGGAATTTTCTATAAGCGCGTTTCTAACACTAAACACAGACTATGATTATGAAATGGAATTTTGTGTCGGTGCGTATTAAATATACAAATGGTTGGCGTTAAACGGACGTAGCTTAAGGTGTCTTCTTTGACAATTAATTTTTTATTTTTTTTAAAATTCCAAACACTGTTAATTTGAATAATTATAGGGGACCTATAGTTAGGGTCCAAAGATTTATGAAATAGACCCCATTCAATTTTTCATGTTATATATCCCCAAATTTTACAATATTAGGCACATATAGAACCGTTAATTTTATGGAATTGGGTTAAAGATGTGAGTGCAGCATTCAACATCTTTAACAAACGGTGCCAAATTTAACAATATTAGGCACAGATAAAATTGTTAATTTTATCGACATTGGGCTGAAGATGTGAGTGCAGCACTCAACATCTTTAACAAACGATTCTTAAGTTGTCTTCTTTGACAATTTAAGTTTTTTTTTAATATTGTTTATTCAATTTAAAATTCATTAATTACAACTGTGTTAGTTTCAACATGATAGGAGTGGTGCTCATAACACCACTATGGACTCCACTTTTTCCATAAATATAAACGCTTTGCTTGACTATCAAATTGGAAAAATTATTCCATTGCATGCAGTATTTTTCAATGTGGAAATTCATGTGGAAGTTTTTCCACGAACTAAAGTTGCATTCTTCCAATAATCCAAAAGAAATAATTCCACTAATACCCCACATTTTCTAAAAGAATGTGGAGATTCTTTTAAGAAAATAAAAGTAGCTTAAACTGTGCAAAACTTAAAAATGTAAATTCTCAATGTTTGTCTTATGCAAGGCTAGAAATAACTTGAATTTATATTTACTGGTGCTTTTTCTTTTTTATTAAATGTCACAAGAAAGGTTTTTATGGTTACTAAGAAAAAAATTATATTATTCATCTTTGTGCGTACAAGTTCGATAAAAGTGTTTATTATTCCTTATAAGAATTTTTATAACTCTTGTTCTTATGTTCTATATGTAAAGACAATGAGGACACTTAAAAGAGAAACCGCTACAACCAATGTCCCGAAAGTAGCATCCGTCTTTTTGAGTAGAATGATGGATCTTAGGAACAGAAGTAGTCATGAATGGAGCTTTAAGGACTGTGTTGACTCAAGCCTCTCTTCAATAAAAGTGTATGCGTATATGAAATAAAAGCTTTCTGCAAGATAAGTGTACAAAAGTAATTTTTTGTTCAAGTGTTGGTTGTGGTTTTTTCTCAAGGAACTGGTGCTATTGGGGACTCCATTTTTCCAAAAATAAAACAAACTTTGATTGACTACCAAACCGGAGAAATTACTCGCAGAGACTTTTCTTTATCTTCCGATGTGGAAATTGTTGACGTTTTTCCACAAATGAAAGTTACATTCTTCCAATAATTCAAAAGACATAAATAACTTTAGGAGACTTCAAAATCCACTAATACTTGACATTTTCTAGTAGAATGTGTTTTCTTAAGAAGATTAAAGTATCAAAGTGTGTAAAATAGTAAATCCTAAAAGGCTTTTTTTTTTTTTATGAAGTTACAAGAAAGGTGTTTATGGTTACTAAGAAAATTTATATTATTTAGCTCAGTGCAATAAGTTCGAACAAAAGTGTTTAATATTTCTTATGTGACATTTTTCCAACTCTTGTTCTATTTATGAAGATAATGAAAAACTTTTAAGGAGATCAAGCTGCTCAAAACAATGTCCCGAAAGTACCATCCTTCCTCTTAAGTAGAAGGATGGGCTCCTAGGAATAGAAGTGGGCATGAATGGAGCTTTTAGGACTATTTTTTACTGCGGTTTTATCTCAAGGGACTGGTGTTATTGGGGACCCCACTTCTTCCAAAACTAATTAAAACCAACTTTGCTTGACTATCAAACTGGAGAAACTATTACATAGGATGCACAGACTTTTCTTTATCTTTCAATGTGGAAACTGTGAAAGTTTTTCCACGAATGAAAGTTGCATTCTTCCAATAATTCAAGAGAAATAATTATCTTTTAGAGACTTCAAAGTCCACTAATACCACACACTTTCTAGCAGTATGTAAGATTTTCTTAAGAAAATAAAAGTAGCTTAATTGTGCAAAACTCTAAATTCTAAACGGTTTGTCTTATTAAGTCTTGATAAAGCTTTTAAAGACTTTTTTTTTGACGGTCACAAGAAAGTTTTACGCTTACTAAGAACACACAATTTAAACATTTAGATTAATGCGATACCATTTTTGTCGCATTAATAACCAAAATGGATTTAAATTTAATAACCAAAATCTATTTAAATTTAAGTAGAACAAGCCCAACCCTATCTAGGTGCTTCAATATTACTCAATTTTCTTCGAATGGAATTTAGTGAAATAGGTTTTGGTTTATGCTCAAATATGGCTGGGTTTCCTCGATATTCAACTCATTCAAGCGATCTTTGATGTAAGGGTTTGTGTATATATAAAATAAAAGCTTCATGCAAGATAAGTGTGCAAAGGTTATTTTTGGTTCAGTGTGTGTTGCGGGTTTTATCCCGAGGAACTAGTGCTAATGTGGACTTTATTTTTCCAAAAATTAAAACAAACTTTGCTTGACTACCAAACCGGAGAAATTACTCCCAGAGACTTTTCTTTATCTTTTGATGTGGAAATTGTTGAAGTTTTTCCACAATGAAAGTTACATTCTTCCAATAATTCAAAACAAAAAAATAACTTTAAGAGACTTCGAAGGCCACTAATACCTAACATTTTCGAAGTAGAATGTGGAGATTTTCTTAAGAAAATGAAAGTTGCTTAAAGTGTGTAAAAGTGTAATTTGTAAACAGTTTGTTTTATGTAAGGCTAGATATAGCTTGAATTTAAATTTAGTTATTTACAAAGAAAGGTTTTATTTTAGGTTTTTTTTTTACAATCACAAGAAAGGTTTTTATGGTTACTAAGAAAACTGAATGATGTATAATCAATAGGAAGAAAATAATAATAATAAGAAGAGAAGGCAGGGAAGAAAGAAGCGAGAAAGAAGAACAGGGGAGAAGAAAAGAAATGAGGCAGTCGACAATCATCAACTGAATTCAACGAAAATGAAAATCCAATAAATAGCATAAATGAAACCTAACTTTAAGGACTTGTGACAACCCGTTACTACAAGCCCAATAATACAAAATATAAATAATAAAGCCCAATAACAATAAAATTAAATAAATAAATCATGATCTCGATAATGTCTCAATGATGTCCGTATCAACTCTCCTAGGGTGGGAGAAAACTTGACCCTGTCGAGTGGATAAGTCATACGTTGCATTCAATCACCCAACCCCAAACTAAGGGGTTGGACGAGCTTCCTCCGACGTCCATAAAAGCGTGTCAGTGGTGGTCTGAATCTGGTGTCCCTACCAATGTCCCCTGGATCCATGGAAGGAGAACTGGGCAAAGGAAGATCCTGCTGACTCCGATAGAGCTACAATAAGTCTGGGTCAAGCTGCTGTAATGTCTTTGTAGTAATATGTTTAGATATTAGGTCTTTGGGGGGGGGGGGTTTGAAGCATGGATACAATAAATAAATAATTTAATTTCAAACTAATTTAAATAAACATGTCGTCACCATTTTTAATAAATCAAGGGTCTTCGTTGTCATCCATGACTCTCCACGTCTTTGCTTTATTTGGATGTACTAATTATGCATTCTTCAAAGAAGAAAGGAAAACACTAGATTGAAATTGATCAACTACAGCTCCACGACCAAGAAGTATAGATAATAAACGATAAAAATATTGGAAGTAGAGAAATAGAGGAGATCACGAACTAAGTTGGAAGCCTACAAAATTCTTGATGTTTAGTAGTGCTTATTGATTTGAAATAGTTGGTTGTTGCTATAATGCAGTGGTAATAATTGACGTTTCACTTCATTTAAGCATCAGTTGTATGTATAATTTTCTACCATAAAATTCTTTATCTGTAAAGAACAACAAAAACTTTCCTTTTAAAGATTGAAATTTTTGATTTGTGATTGAGATGTAAACTTTTTACTGTTTTGCTGCCATCTTTATCTTGAAAAGAAATTAAGTGAATTTAAGCTAATTTGAATATCAACGTGTCCTCAGCATATTGCTGTTTGTGACCCAAATCTGGTCCAAATTAGGTCTAAGGCTTCGCATTTGGAGTATTGGGCGTGAAGATGTCAAAATAGGGTCCAAGAATGAAAAAAAAAAGGACGGATTGACGGCGCTAGTCGGACGCTCGATTATCGCTTGAGCGAGATAGCAAAATTGGAACAAAGAGTCAGTCGCCTGTCTCCGCTTATCGCTCAAGCACATATTTGTTACCTTCTTTTTCGATTTTATGCGTTTTTTGACCTAGTTTTCATATTTTAGGTTAAGTCTAGGGTTTTGACATGTCTTCTATAAATAGAATACTTTTCATTCAGTTTATTAGACCTGAAGTTACAGAACTTGTATTTTTATCTTCATTAGTTGTTAATAAAATATTCGGTTTCTCTGCCAATTTCATCTTCTTGATTGCTTTTCTTTTAAATCTTGTTCTTTCTTATTTATTTGTGCGATCTATACTTTTTATCGTGTCATATGACATCCCCAAATCACTAACTAGTGGATCAGAGTCTTGGTTCAGCAGTTTCGACATAGCAAGGATTTGATTGTTTCAGGTTTTCTGTTATCAATGGCTACCATGAAATATGATATTCCACTGTTGGATCATAGTACACGATTTTTTGTTGTGGCAAGTAAAGATGAGAGCTATATTAGCGCAGATGGATTTGGATGATGCGTTATTGGAATTTGATAGGATGCTCACAACGGAGGAGAAGCAACGGAAGGATCGCAAGGCACTTTCGCAGATTCATCTTCATCTATCTAACAACATTTTTCAGGATGTCATGAAGGAGAAGACAGTAGCTACATTATGGTTGAAACTGGAGCAATTGTGCATGACCAAAAGTCTGACCAGCAAATTGTATCTGAAGTAAAGACTTTATTCTCATTGCATGGCAGAAGGCAAATCATCGGAAGACCATATGGCCGTGTTTACGGAGATCGTCGCTGATCTAGAGACGTTAGAAGTAAAATATGATGAAAAGGACTTGGCCTTAATCCCGTTGTACTCGCTGCCTGGTTCTTTTTCGTCGTTTAGGGACAAGATTTTGTATAGTCGTGACACTCTCACCAATGAAGACGTGTATAATGCTTTGTTCTCAAAGGAGAAGATGAATCATTTGGTTAGAGCTGGTTCCATAGATGATGAAGCTCTTGTGGTTTTGTGGTGATCGGCGAAGGGGCAAGTCGATGGTGGATTTCAGCAATAAGGTCTGTTTTTACTGTAAAAAGAAAGAACACATCAAAAGGAATGCGAGAAGTTGTAGGGTAAGGATAATTCAGCTGCAAATCATGGGAGGAAATCAAATTCTTCAGGCGAAGCAAATATCACAGAGAGCTTTGTAAGTGAGGAAGTTCTTTTGACGATTTCTGACATAGAATCCAATCTTGACGAGGAGTAAATTTATGATTTAGCTTGTGTTTTTCATTTGAGTCCAAATCGGGATTTGTTTGAATCATATGAATCGGCAACACATGTTGTCGTTGTCATAAACAACGAATCTTGTCGGGTAGCTGGTATTGAAAGAGTCAGATTGAAGTTGGTGGATGGAACAATCAGAACACTTGGCCAGGTTCGACTTGTTCCAGACTTGAAGAAGAACATCATTTCGCTGAGTACCCTAGATTCGAGAGGGTACACGTTCTCTTATGTAGGTGGAGTCTTGAAGGTTCGAAAGGGTGTCCGTCCTGTATTGGAGGGGTGGAGAAATCCTAGTTATACATCTTGCAAGGTTATGCAGAATCAGTAAAGAGACATCAGCACAAGTTTGGTATCGTGGTGGATATACCGTTTGGTACACTACCGTTGGGAGTTAGTTTCTATTTTGGAGAATATTGCTCTGTCGAGTTTGGGGATGTGGATAATTTTGCTTTGCCACCACAGTATGCAGTTCCACTGTATTCAATAGCTAGGGAGAGACCCATTGGAAATAGGTACGGGGATGCTGATCTGGATGTGCATGCTTTTGGAGTTGTTAAAGGTGATGAGTTTAGCTAGGGGCCCTCAGTTAAAGTATTTAGTGATGATTCTGCTGCAGGGTGTGCTTCGACACTATTTGGTAAGTTTTGAATTCATTGTGAATTTTGGAAACCCGGGGGTTGGGTTCATTTGTATTCATGTTTGGATATGGTGGAAGAGGAAGGGTATTTTTGAGTGTTTGAGAGGTTGGTTCAGGTTGAAGATTTCAGAGTGTTTTATTGCAGTTAAACTTATTTTTCCAGGTAGAGAAACTTGGGAGCTTCATTCGTTGCACCGGAATTTGTATCAAGGTGGAGATTGTTGGGTTTTTGTACCCAAATCTGGTCCAATTAGATCTAGGGTTTCGTATTTGGAGTATTGGGCATGACGATGTCAAAATAGGGTCCAAGAAAGGGAAAAAAAAAGGACGGGCAGACGGCGCTGAACGGACCCTCGATTATTGCTTGAGTGAGATGAGCTAAATTGGAACAGAGAGTCCGTCACCCACCGTCGCTTGAACGACAGGCTATCGCCCGCTTATCGCTCGAGCGACGGGCCGCGTATTTTGTTCCATACTTTTTTCGATTTTACGCGTTTT
>CAIGRP010128912.1:0-20798 GCA_903798385.1 Fraxinus cuspidata | reverse complement strand
TTATTATTGTTGTTGTTGTTGTTATCGTGTTTGTGTCTAGTATTTCTGTTTTCCAAAATATGAGGACTGAACTAAGAGTATGGCAGAATTGTGATTAGTAGAAGGAAGACTCCGGCTGATTTCCTAAGATCAATGCATTTGATTTGTTTAAATTTACTTTTGCAAGATAAAGTGAACGAACCCTCAATACGAAAGAACTTTCATTCTGCTGCCCACATGTAATCCTTGCTTGTTTTTCAGGGGTTACAAACGATTTTTCAGAAGGACTACTTTAGAAACTTCTGATTTTTTAAAGGACGATTGCCTTGCCATGAATTGTACTGTGGGAGTTGTAAGAAATCGTATTGAGGGACCCAAACTGTATAATGTTCCTGTCCCTCAATCAGACATGGGTGAAAATCTCAAATACCTGCTTGATTCCGAAATTGGATGCGATATAATTTTCCAGATTGGGGAAGAGACATTCAAGGCTCATAAGTTGATACTTGCTACACGTTCTCCTGTTTTTAGAGCCCAATTTTTTGGACTTGTTGGAAATCCTAATACTGACAAGGTGGAACTCGAGGATATTGAACCTTCTATCTTCAAGGTAATATTTTTATTTCTCTTCCTTAATATTAAGCATTGTTGTTCAATGAATTGAAAATCAGGATGCACATTCTTATTCTAGAATGTAAATGAAATTCTTACTGGTTCATAAAAAGCATTTTGCTATTCTGAGTTAGACTTGTCCCCGTGTGATACTCTTACACAGTTGTTACAACTGGTGCTCTGTATCATCAAAATGAGGTGATTTTTTGAGATTGTGTTCTGCAGGTACTATTGAAAGTAAACCGGAGCATTTTTAGGTTATTGAACTATTTCTCTATATGTTCTAGAATGGCCTCATTTAAAGCAATTTTAGCACCTCTTCTTCACATATTTCGAGGTCACAGTAGGGAAGAAGTGTTCAATAGTGTATTAAAGTAGATGGACCTTGAATAGCTCCTTATTATCCTTTTGGGTCTGTGCAGTGCTTATTGATAGGAATTGTGGTTGTCCATAAGGAAGTAGAATCTGGTGGGAAACTTGAAAATTCTTTATATTTATCAGACTGAATAATTGACCTAAAGACAGTTCTTTGTCTCTTTTATTTTTCACTTTCTCTTGTTAGTCACCAAGTAAATCTACACTTTCTTTAGCAACATCAGACTAGGTTCTATATTAAACTTGATAAATCACTAAATGTGGCCAACATACCATGCACCTCCATTTTCCACTTTTATCTAATCTGGTTCGGTTGATTTATGTGGGCTTACATCTTTCTGCAGGCAATGCTCCAATTTATCTACTCTGACAACCTTGTTGATTTACATGAAATTACTGGCTCAACATCTACCTGTACTTTTGCAATTATGATGCAGCATTTGTTGGCTGCTTCTGACCGATTTGGTTTAGATAGGTTGAAACAGTTGTGTGAAGCAAAATTGTGTGAAGAGGTCAGTGCTGAAACAGTGGCAACCACTCTTTCCCTGGCAGAACAGCATCATTGTCCCCAGCTCAAGGCCATCTGTCTGAAATTTGCAGCAACAAACTTGGGAGGTGCGTGTAGTCCATAGATCTGAGCGGTGCAATGTTTCAGGTTATTTTATTTTTACTTTTTGTCTGTTATCTGCAGGCATAATCTTAATGCTAATGAAAATATCTGAAGAACGTTTGAAGCACCTATGACATTGTATTCATAAGACACATTGGATTTTTCTTGTCAGCATGTATTTAAAGAATTGTGAATAGTTAATTTAGTACTCGAGAGGAGACTGAATAATGGAGTCAGTTTGAGCGAGTTTTCTTCCTCTATCTTCTTCCTTTTTTGGTGACTCTTTTTCCTTTTCCTATATTTATTTTATTTTATTTTTTTCGGGTGGGGGATTGGCGGGGTGGTAGTTAGCAGGGAAGACAAAATAGTGGGAAGGTTAGGGAAACATTTTTTAACAATTCAGTTTAGCCCATGAGACCCGTTGAACTAGTTTATCTAAAAGCTTAAGCCATTAGTATGATCATATGTATATCATTTAATAATCTTCAACATGTTCCTTCACATGTAGATGAGTTCAACTTTTTTCCGCCTGGACATGCAGAATTCAATTAAATGGGTAGGCGGAGTTCAACAAGCCCCCTCATGTGCAGGCTGTTAACTTCCACATTTGCTTGAATAGGTGGCAGCGAGACTTAGACCCAGGATCCCTGCTTGCTTTCGTACGACGTTCAACCAGTTGATCTGGTGTATCATTTAAATATGTCTTCAACAACATATTTTCTTTAGTTGCGGTTGCCTTTTGAGTATTAGGGTTTCTAGCAGAGGAACAAAAGTCTAGTAGGAAGCCAACAAATATTCCATTATGATTTAATTTCAATGAGCCCTCCACTAAGATTCCTAGCAGTAACATTCCTAGTCTTGTTTATATTCTGCCTAATAGAAAATAAATCAAATTAAATTACTTTCTATATTTATTTTTATGCCTAGATTAAGTGTGTATGTTTTGGCACGTTTCCTTTGCCAATTCCATTAACAATTTCCATTGTTTCACCTTGATTTCAATGAGATGAACTACAAAAAACTCTGCTCCAAGTTGCCAGTGCTTTGGCGCATGGGAGCGAACATTACTGTGAATGGATTGATGGAACTGAATTGTAATGCATGCAGGGTGTTCCATTTGCTAATACGTGGGTGTTTGTTGTAGTGGTGATGCAGTCAGAAGGATTCAGACACTTGGAACAGAGCTGTCCGTCGCTGTTGTCCGAGCTGCTGGAAACGGTTGCATCAGTGGATGAGAAGTCAAATAAGAAAAGAAGTGGGAGCAGTATCTTTGGGGTAGATCTGGCGGCCGATGGTGGTGCGATTGAATCTTTAAACCCTAATGGGAGGCGTGTGCGTAGACGGGTATAGTTTTGTGATTGGAATATGTAGTGTTGAATTCTATACTATACTTCAGTCTCAGCTTTTTTGTTTCTTTGCTACATATGATTTGAATTTGTCATTTTTAGTATTGGATGCTCTTGTTCTTTCCTTTACTCTTTGGACAGCTGTTATATTGGATGGTCCCATTGTGAAAATGAAATCGAATTAATTTCAAATAATAAATAATTAATTAACTATTTTGGTTCTATTTTCCCATTTAATTTATTTTTCTTTTTGGTGAATTTTTTTTTCGAACTTTATTTCCTTTGTATTGAGGTGTTTTCCTTGATCAAACGGCATCGGCCCCTTCGAAGTTTCCCAGCTCTAAGAGTTGTAAATAAATAATATATTTCTTGTTTATAAATAATTGAAATAATTCTAAATTAATTTCACGATCCACATTTAAGAAAAATAATCTCATAAAATAAGAGAAACAATACAAATTATTTTACTATCTGAAGTTCATTCTCTTTACTCCTTTATCCGTGATAAATGTATTTCAGTAAAATTTTAATTATGTTTTTAAATTTAATGACTCTTCATTTTCATTTTAAATTACACACCTCTTTGGTATTTTCCTACCTCTTGGTACTTCGAATTGGGTTAAATAATAAGAATTATGATAATATCTTTTGTCGTTGTAAAACCCCTATTTGACTACCATTCTTTCACAAGGCCGAGCGTTTGAATGGTAAATTTTCAAAAAAAGTTTGATTTAAAACTAATTTTTTTTTTTGAGTTTGTGAAAAATATTTACTATGATAATATATAGTTGAAAATGAGTACGTGAATAAAATTTTTTTTAGAAGAATTGTCAAACAGGGACTAAGGGCTTGTTTGAGCCTCTTTTTTTTTTTAAAGAATACATTTATTTTGTAATAGTGTTATGATGGATAATGTGTGGTTAAAAAATAAAGAAAATTTTTAAATTTACGTGTAATATTATTTTATTAAATAATATATGATTGAAATGAAATCAATACATTTAAATGGAAAAAATGGGATCGCAAAATAATTTTTGGTAGAGTACAAGGCAAGTAGAGAGTGAGGAGGACAGATAAATTTATCCAATTTTGACACACACGCACACACCCCATAAGTTCGTACGTAGGAACCACGGCACCGTGAAAATTATTTCACACTTAATTTTTGCGAAGCTAAACAATTCTATACTTGCGCTCTGTTCAGATCCTTAGAGGATCAAGAACGAGGGAAGTGTCACTAAGATATGAAATCAATGAGCAATGGTGGAGGAGGAGGAGCATCACATCTGTTCAAATCCGCTACTTTGATCAAAATTTCTGGGTTTTTAGTCACTTCTGCCGTTTTTTTCTATTTGGGAAAGCATTTTTCAGATGGGTCTTTGCAGCAAATCGTTTTCTTTAATTCTCAAATCTCCAAAACTCCCACTTCTTCCGTTGCCCTCTCTCCGAATCTCAACAAGACTTTTGATTTATCTTTGATCTTAAATGGCCCGGTTTCTTCTCCTCTTGGTTCCGGGCAAAATCAACAAGAAGATGGCCAGAAAATCTTGAATTCAGCGTCTCCTCCGCCTCCAGCTTCGGCTCCGCCGCCACCACCACCACCGACTGTGCAGAGGATGGGAGTGGTGGATGAGAACGGGGTGATGACGGAGGATTTTGAAGTGGGGGAGTATGATCCGGAGGTGGTGGAGAATTGGGAGAAGGCAAACGAGACGGAAGGTTTAGAGAGTGATGGTAAGGGGGATAAGATTAGGGTTAGGGTTAAGAAGTTTCCCATGTGCCCGGAGAGTATGAGGGAGTATATACCTTGTTTGGACAATGAGGAGGCGATTAAGAAGTTGATTTCCACAGAAAAGGGAGAGAATTTCGAGCGGCATTGTCCTCAAAAGGGGAAGGAATTGAACTGCTTGGTCCCTGCTCCCAAAGGATACAGAACGCCCATTCCATGGCCGAAAAGTCGAGATGAGGTAACCTTTTTCATTGCTTGAATGACGTTACTTTTCTGCTTTCAGCATAATATATTATGTCATCTTATTGTTCTTTTCTGAAAGTGTTGGTTAGATTGTTATATACAAGGACAATTCGTTTAATGATTACTAGGGTGTTATTTTTTCAATAAAATAAAATAATTAGTTTAGCAAGTTTAAAATGAGAAACATTGTTTCAGCATTTTATGGCCTTTTCTTACAATATATAGGTTTGGTTCAGCAATGTTCCTCACGCCCGTTTAGCTGAGGATAAAGGGGGTCAGAATTGGATCACCATTAACAAGGGGAAGTTCAAGTTTCCTGGAGGTGGCACACAGTTCATACATGGGGCAGATCGGTACTTGGACCAGATTGAAAAGGTGTTAATATTTTCTTGATTGCATGGATGGTTTATACTCTAATCTAAACAAAATGGGCTTTGAATTCTCTATTTTGCATAATGTTTAGATGGTTCCTCAAATTGCATTTGGCCGACATACCCGAGTTGCTTTGGATGTTGGTTGTGGTGTTGCAAGCTTTGGTGCCTATCTGTTGTCAAGAAATGTTCTCACCTTGTCTATAGCTCCAAAAGATGTTCATGAGAACCAAATTCAATTTGCGCTTGAACGTGGTGTGCCTGCAATGGTGGCAGCTTTCGCAACAAGGCGATTATTGTATCCAAGTCAAGCATTTGATTTAATACACTGTTCAAGGTGTAGAATCAATTGGACACGGGATGGTATGCTGCTCTGTTTCATATCTGATGTTATCTAAGTATACTTGTCTGTTAGCACTTAGCAGCCTCCCGATGCCATTATCTTGTAATTTCATGACGCTCTTTGCATATTTTACTTCAAGTTCTCAATTATGACCCTTTTAAAATATTTACATAATGTGGAACTGAATTTTCAATATGATCTATATAATGCTAATTGGTACTGATGAGATCTTATACTTTTGGAAATCAAATTAATTCTTGGGTCTCTATATACTGTTCTGCTGGGTCATCGAGCCAGCTATCTGGAGCCTAGTGAATTGTAGTATTCACAATTCCATAAAGGAAACTTTGTGACTAAGTAACTATTTAAATGAATTTCATTCAAACTCGTTTATAAATACTAAAACCTAAACTTCCACTTTTTGCTCCCCGTGGTGGGACTTGATTTCTGAATACTGTTATTTGCAATCTCTAACTATAATATAAAGACAATTATATTTTTGGGATTTAGGGTGTAGGTTCTATAAAAAGTATTGCACATCTCGATTCTTGCTTTGCCGAAGGGAAAAGATAGCATCATTTGAAGATATTTTGACACATCATCCTTGCAAGAATGCTTAGATTAAGTAATGTTCATTTTGTCTTATACTTGGATAGGTAACGTAGCTCAATTGAAAAATCTCGTGATATTTGATTTAGCAGTTATATGAAATATATTTACTTTTTGTTTTGGTGGTCTCTAAAGGCCTGCTATATTTAATAAGTTTTGATATTAACCTCACATTTGTGTCATTGTTTTCATATGTTGTGGTGAAGATGGAATTTTGCTACTTGAGGTCAATAGGATGCTCCGTGCAGGAGGATATTTTGCTTGGGCTGCACAGCCTGTTTATAAACATGAAGCTGTTCTTGAAGAACAATGGGAAGGTATGTGTACTTGAAAGTTTGTAAAATGAGAATTTTTTTCTTGAAATTTTACAAGTACTTTTGCATCAGAGCCCAACAGTTCATCAGTTTCTGATCACACACATGGGAAAATCGTATTCCTCAACATTCTTCTACTCACCTGATTTTATGTCAAATTTGATTTGAAGTATTATTTTGAATTTATTACCTATAATTTCACATAAATTGAGCATAGTTTTCAACTATGATGCATGGACACGGATATGTGTCAGACACACGGCACGCGATTTTTCAAAAAATTACTGACATGAAACGTCGTTTACACATTGATTTGATTCTTTAAAATTGTTCATTTATATAGTATATATTTAATTTTATACTTGTTATTAATTTTTCTTGTTGAAATGTTTTAAATACGAGTACCTATTTGATATTTAATAATAAATTTAAGTTAAAAATATATAATATTGTTGATAAAGAAATAAAAAATGACTATGGCTACTTTAGTTGAATTGTCAGTGCAACAGAGGCCGACAACCCTCCAAACTGGAGCAATTCCCATTTTTATTAATTCAGTTTCTGTTTTTCTTTTTTTGTAGAGATGGTTAACCTTACCAATCGTATCTGTTGGACACTAGTAAAGAAGGAGGGATACATTGCAATATGGCAGAAGCCCTTAAATAACAGCTGCTATTTTAGCCGTGAGGAAGGAGCCCAGCCACCACTATGTGATAGAAATGATGATCCCGACAATGTTTGGTATCTTCTGTCATTCTGTTATTTTTAACTTTTTCATATTATATATCAAAATACATGGCCTGGTTCGAGAATATTCTTATTTTCATTCATTGATATCTTTTTAATTGTTAATGGTTATGTGATATCTACATGATAATCAAGAAGAGGAGAGGGGTTCTTTGCAAGAGAGAGATATTATAACAATGCTGTTACCATGAATATTCTTCTTTATTCTCCATCCTGTGCATTTTTGATGACCTAATGGATGGTCCATTGATTGTCTCATTGCCAGGACTGAACATGAAGGGGTATAGTTAAGTATTATATTATCTATTCTCTCTCTGTACCTACAGGAGGGGAGGCAGAAAATGTTTTCTACCTCAGAATTTGTACTGAAGTTATTAGCACTTGATCCTAAAATATCTCTAAATATGATATAATGTTGGCACTTGGACTAAATTCAGTTGAAATTGGATTATGCACAGTTGAAATGATATGAGAGCTTCCACGCAGTTCCTGAGTTCTACTTTCTGTTACTGGAGAAAATAATCTATTCTCATTCTGATTGTTTCCTTTCCCAATTATTTTAGGTATTTTGATATGAAGCCATGTATTTCACGGTTGCCTGAAGAAGGATATGGCTCAAATGTTACAGCCTGGCCTGCACGTTTGCAGAACCCTCCAGATAGACTCCAGAGCATACAATTTGACGCTTACCTGTCAAGGAAAGAGCTATTCAGGGCAGAATCAAAATATTGGCATGAAATAATTGGAAGCTATGTTCGTGCTTTACACTGGAAAAAGTTCAAACTTAGAAACGTGTTGGATATGAGAGCTGGCTTTGGAGGGTAATTTTTTCACTTGTTTTCTTGCATCCTATTCTATCATTCTGCCAATTTATTATGACATTAAATATTATTTAGCATTAACCAATTCATTCCTTTTCTACCAGATTTGCGGCAGCACTAATTGAAAACAAATTAGATTGCTGGGTTCTCAATGTTGTCCCTGTTAGTGGGCCCAATACTTTACCTGTCATATACGACCGTGGACTTATTGGAGTTATGCATGATTGGTAAGAATTTAATCGAACATAAATTGGTTTGCTGTTGTTATTGGTGCTTGCTCATCACTACATTTTGTAATTCATGGTCAGTTTCTTCCTCACGCTTCTGTAACTTGATTGCAAAATATAAAAATAAAATAAAAAAATGGAAGTAATAGAATTGAAAAAATTCCGCGTGATTAGGGTGAATGAGAACTATATCAGGGGACAGACGGACTTCCACATCTGAAAGCATTTCTTCAATTTCTGTCAGTATGTGTGTGTGTGGTCTATGTGGTGTTTATATATTTTGATCTGTACTTGTATTTCAAACAAATTTGAATATCTGTGCATAATAAATTGCATGCTACTTTCCAGGTGTGAACCATTCGATACATACCCGCGAACCTATGACTTGCTGCATGCTGCTGGCCTCTTTTCCATTGAACGGAAAAGGTATTCATTAATTCCTCTCCATCTGCTATATGTATATAATATTACTTGCATTTCTAAGTCAGTAAGAACGGGTGATTTTTCAATAATTTAACACTGTACTGAATGGGCTGGAGATCTAGAATTTTAGCATGCTGTAACTTTAAGCATTCTACGACTCTGTGATTCTTTTGAAATCTCGATCCACCTTTTCGGCTTGCAGTGCTTTTAAGCTCCAGATATCCACGTTTACTCTACTTGCTTGCAGATGTTTGATAGAGAAATACAATTTGTTTTGTTATTTCAGATGCAGTATATCTACTATCATGCTTGAAATGGATCGGATCTTAAGACCTGGTGGACATGTATATATTCGAGATTCTGTTGCAGTCATGGATGAGCTTCAAGAAATTGGAATGGCCATGGGTTGGCACGTTTCCATGCGGGATACGTCTGAGGGCCCTCACGCCAGTTACAGGATCTTAGCATGTGATAAACGTCTCATACGTCGCTGAACTGATATGGCATAGATCCAAATACGATAGGTATTTGTAGCATAAGAATGAGATTCTATGCATATTATTAGCAGTGTAAAATAGAAATATGTGACACATTTTGCGTCTTAACATTTTGAAAAACTGTTTTTATTGCCCTTTTTTTTTTTTTAAGTATTTTCCTCTGGAGGAGGGGGGATTCGTCCAGTTAGGTAAGTTTATAAGAAAATACAAGCATATTTACAATTCCTTCATTTGTGCTAATTTCAGTTCAAGTAGTGTTGTAAATAATACACGACGCCATCGAATTCTCTTGTTTTGTTAATGGAGATTTTATTTTATTTTTCATTTTTCACTAATTTTTGTTATGGCATATGTTGTTGAGTTCTAGTTTAGGTATGAATGAGCTTATCGACTCTGAACAGGTACAAAACATTTCTCTTCACCAGATAACTGAATGTACAATTGAGCACAAAATTCATCGTTATACAAATGTAAATGAAATGAAATGGATTTTATTTCATTTTTTGTTGGAAAAATATAGCGCGGCGTTGAATACCCTTATGTCTTGTCTTGAACTAAATTAAATTCAGTTAATATCAATTTATATTTAGACACAAATTGAACATACGTTAGAATCCAAACATGTCCTCTCCAAGCAATGTCATAACGCAATTTTATCTAAAAATTCCTCGTCAACTAGACGCAAATTTACTGGTAAAAATCTTATGATCTACTCTCACGAAACATTTGCATGACAAACCAGGTTTTATAGAAAACACATTGACTTTTGGCAAAAGCTGAAGGGCTCAGTTTAAACGCATAATTAAAGATCAATAACCAGTTGTTTAAACTAAAGGAAAGCATTAGAACTATCCGAAAACAAGAAGAAAGGAAAGCAATTAAACTTCCCAGTTAGATTGGAGTGTGCTTCTTCCAAGTGTGCAAATTTATCATCGCTTTTCTTTGAGTAAGACATGGGCACCAAAAAGATTGCATATAGCGTTGCTATTTTTCTTTTAAATCCAAAACAATTATCAAAATAACAAGTCACCAACTAAGTCTTGGCCCCAAGAACATGGTATTATACCTCAGCAAGCAGAACCAATGAGATCTATCTCATCTTTCAGGTATTGGCAGTTGGCTTCCATACTTGCTGTCTTTGACTAGGAGACGCCTTGACCTGTCCACTCATTGTCCCATTTCGACTGTTATCAACCCTCATGTTTTGAACCTGTCCATTCATTCTCCCATTTTGACTGTTATCAATCCTGGTGTTTTGAACCTGTCCATTCACTGTCCCATTTCGACTGTTATCACCCCTCCTGTTTTGAAACTGCTGTTGAAGTTGTCCATGAGTCTGCTTTCTCCGAGCATGTTGGTGAGTCCCGAGTCCTTTTCTGCTGTGATTACTAGAAGGTGTTGCTCTTGGCATAGATTGTGAAGGTGCTTGGTGTCTAACCGGCGTTCTAGCCACTAAATGTGATATCTGTGGCCTGATGAGATTCATAATGAGAGAAGTTTGATTTTGGTTGGATGAGATGAGTACTTGGTGAGTTGCCCGAACTGCTTCCAATATCTTCATCAACTGGTTACTGCTAACTGTCCTAGCCGTATTCGCTGGCTGCTCAAAGGGATCCTCCACCTAACCGGCATTAGCACCGTAAATAAAAATTGATAAAAATCGCACTATTACAGGAACACATGCTTGTGTTGCATGAGTAGTGTTTGACACACAGAGAGAGAGAGAGAGAGAGAGAGAGAGAGAGAGAGAGAGGTTACAAAAAGTGCATAAGTTTTGGGTAACCATCTCATGTTGCTGTTGATGTCTTCCAACTGTCCAGCATATGGGTTAACGCCTTGTGCAGAAGCCCTTGAACAAATTTCAAAAAACTGGAAGTGCAAAGAGAGAGAGTGATTGTCAATGTTGCTGAAATAACTCCGTTATCGTAATATATTCAAGGTAAGCATCTATAATGTATCTCATAAATTTGTGAAACATGAAAAGGTCACATGTGCCACAATAGTGACCTATGCCGACTTAGGAAAATTAAGTACTGAAATTGTTACCTTTGCAAGGAAGGAAATAAAGAGCTCAGACATAGAGCTTCTGTTGATTAATCTCGACCTATCAGATTTTATTCTGTTTATATTTACTGCACACGTCTCCTCAATCCGTTTCTCTGCAACAGCTCTCACACCTTCACAAGAGTGATGAAGACTTTTGAGTGTAAACGAAACATTGATATCTACTAAGAAATTTATTGTACATGAATACTTGCGTAATTATGTATAGCAAATGCCCCATAATAAACACTGCTGCATATGCTTGGTACAAAATCAAGACGAATGAGTACCTGTAAGGTCATCAATCATATTTCCTGGATATATTTCTCTAAGAGGAGGTAAAATTGCCGGTTCTAAAGTCTGCAAGGTATTTGGAAAAACCAGATAGAAAAGAAGTAAACTAAAAAGCAGGACAAACAAATAATATTAATAGGTATATATGACTCTGATTGGTACAATTGTAAGGGAAATATGCGTATACATATCATGGCAAAACCGCAAAAGTATTAAATAAATCGAAGATGGTCGTGAAGGATAACCAACAGTACCACATCATTTTGGTAGAGTGATTGAATGTTTATTAAGAGTCATCTGAAATGTGTTCAAGATGTGAGCTCTCGTACTACTTTATGCCAACATACTTCCCTTGAATTTATTCCTTCTTACCTCCTGGGTTTACTATCTGTTTGCCGAGTTTCAATTTTTACTTATTCATTACTACACTTGGGCAGAAGTGGAAAGTGACTAACATATCACTCTCCAGACTACCATGGTCCCTGAAGCCCCGAAAATGTCCCTTAAATCATTTACAGGTGTAGAAATCCGAAAAATACACAGGATAATTGTCATTGATTTGTGATTGATTCTTAGTACCATATTTTAGATTCTTACATAGTTAGATAGCTCGCAATTAGGCTGTTTTAGGCTGATTTCTCTCTCTCCTAATTTAGGAGTTTTTTCCTTTTCTTTTCATCCCTGTTGTAGTATAAATATAGAGCAGTAGGTATGTACAATCATCAAGAAATACAGAAATCTTCTTCTGATTTCAAAAAGTTAAATATGGCAAGCAAGTTTACCTGAAGATGGAAGACTACAAGCAAGCTGAGAGTATACGAGTTCATAGTTCCAGATTTTGGATCATTAATATTATGAGCTTTGGCCCATTCTTTCACCTGCAAGTAGAGATTCATATGATCATATTACAGCATACTTCTCTCCAATAAGCAATATCTTTCCTATGTTATGAAAACTTGCCAGTAAAACCAGATCACGGAAGCGTCCATCAATCTCATTGATCCAGAATAGCAGTTTTGACTTCATTTGACCACTTAAATTGTTTATTGAAATGTCACAAGAGATGTTGTATCTGCCCTCAAATTTCAGAATGGGTACCCTAGCATGGGAGATGAATTGCAGCTTACGCCATCCACCTGCAAACAAATGAATTGAGACAGCATTCAGTCAAGAAGTTGTATATTAGCCTAATGTCGAACACATCATTATTTTTCTGCCATTTTTAAGTTTTCCTTGCCAAACGGATTTCTTGATATATTTCATTCTTTCAGTACGTATTTAAAGCATATTATAGCTTTGCTGGGAGAAACATTGAGCATTACATCTATCTCAGATTTTATTGTCTATCAAAACTAAATGTTCTCAAGAGTCGAGAGTAGCTTTGAGTCACCACTATAGGAATCTTTTAGTTTTTAGCACATTGAGCATCTCATCTATCTCAGATTTTATTGTCCATCAAAACTAATTTTTCACACTAGTAAATGGTAGCTTTGAACCACCACTTTAGAAATCTTTTCCTTTTTAGCTTTCTATCTTTTTCAGAAATGTGTATGATGCGACTAGTTTCTCTCTTGTCTCACTTTAGTACATTATTATCACACTGGGATGCAACAGCTGCATTTAGCGGCCTTGATGAACATGAACTGCCCAATCTTTCATCATTCTGGCAGCGAGGAGTGGCTTTCAAAGATGAAAGCAAGAATTGATGGTAAGAAAATTACAAAAGTAAAATGCAAAGGTAAACATGTATCTAATTTATGGCTAACTGAAGCATTCAAGGTGCAAAGGTGTAAAAAAAAAAAAAAAAAAAAATTTTGAAATAGATTAAAAAAAACGATGCAGCTTAAGGACGTTGAGGTATTAGTAGCAGATCACCTTTCGTGCGCAATGCTTTTAGTACATCTCCCAATAAACTTTGCTTGTGCTTTTTCCCAGGGGATGAGATATATGAACCATTAGGCAACTCTATCGATATATCCAAATCTCCCCATCTTGTGAAAAGATTAGATGCAAAAGATCCAAAAGGTTCCACAGTTGCACCTGTTTTCACGATCGGAGCCTTTAACTCATAAATAAATATTATCAATCAAAAATCCTTCGACTGTGAGCATATAGTTTTCTTTGTTATTGAATTGAGAAATTGTGGAAATTTTTTGACGTGACAGAATTTTAATTCAACCACTAGAGAGCAGAGAGCAGAACACGATGTCAACAAAAAGAAATATTACTACGAGAAACATCACTGGCTCAACCTCAATATATTGTTCCTAATTTTAAAATGATATCTGTTTTTGAATTCTTAAGTTTCCACAACTAAAGATCAGTTTAAAACCTTTGGTTATTGAATAATCATACTGATAATAACAACAATAACATGAACCATCTATAGCATCAGAGTCATGAATTTCCAGAATTTTACCACGTTCAACTATTAGAATGAAAGCATCAACTTTATCAAAGAGAATTGGAAAAAACAAGCTCAATAGCCAACCTTGCCTACATTTTCTCGAGGACAACCTTGCCTAAACAACATTAAAATCAAATCAAATGATACCATCTAGAAGGTTTTTGGGATTAAACCCTCAAGTAAATCCATGAGAAATATATCTTTAAGAAGCTGCAGATTTAACCAAAATAATAATAGGCCATTCACTTGGAGACAAAAGGAGTAAGCATTAGACTTTCTTATAGATACTTACAATTAGTCAAAAGACATTTTCCACTTATGATATTATACATAATACAAATGCATGCCAAAGTATATTCATATGCTAAATGCAGCAATGTAATTTGACATCCCAGTTAAGTGGATTCGCCTTTAAGTTGTATAGCATAAAAGATCAAATACTTCCTTGCAGTGAACTAGGCTCCTAGGGATTGTCAGATAACCAATTTATCCCTACTTGAGGTCTCAATTTAATTTATCATGCATCCTTTCAGTAAATACACTATGAGAATTTTTGCAAGAAATATGGAAGCTAAACCAAAATGTCCAGAAATGAAGTGACAAAAAGAAAGAAATGGCATACTTTGAAGCATCATATACCTCTCAGACTTTCTATGGATTCAACAACAGCTCGAAGTTCATCAATGATATGAAACCTTATAGTCCAATCCTCTCTCAAGGGATTGATCGCATGAAGGACATCCCTGAGTGTAGTCTCCAACAAATTATATCCATTCATTTTGAGTGCTAAATAATGCTACCCGACCACCGATTACATGCCACACTTTTGGATGTAAGAAATGTCCCCTGCATGTAGAGGAAATAACATGCAAGTGGTTAGAAGTAAAGCTGGCATAGAAAAGTTTGTTTGCTCTTCTCAAACAATGAATGTTATAGGGAATGGAAAGGATAGAACCTATGAAGCAAGCTAGTAATCAAAGAAGGACCACAACATATTGAAGAGTTAATTAGCTCCAAAATGAGTATAAGATGTACAGTATAGAGTCCAACCAAATGAAAATATAAATATGACAAAATTTTGTGAAACGAGCTATTTTTCCAGCATTTTAAAGATGGCCACTTGCGACATCAGAACAGACTATGGATAATCAAAGAGAGAGAGAGACCTGTAAAATGCATTGGGGGTAGCGAAAATGTATTGTGTGCTGCAGATTAAGGAGTAAAAAGACACTGCAACTGGAAGTTCCCTCGCCAACCACAAAAAATAAAATAAAATAAATAAATTGAAGGGCATCAATGAAGTAAAAGTATGATAACAATTATTGTGAAAAGCATCCTCAACAATTACTGAGAAAACATGTTTCCCAATTACTCAATGTGCTTGCTGTTGATAAGTGGATTTTTGTAGAAAAATAGTTTCCCAGTCTACAGAAAAAAATAGAGAAAAGGAAACAAAGAATAAGAAAACAATGCCTTAGTGAAGGAACCAAAAATATAAAAAATAGGAGTAATTTTCTTTACAGAAAATCAGTTTTTAGAACATACTATGTCATTCGTGCTATGCATCTTGATGTGTTAGGTAACAAATAGTCGGAAATGTGAACACATACATCGAATAAGTATGAAATACATTTACAAAAGTTGATGTTCAAAACGAGTCAAATATCCTTTCTAATGGCTTATATTCCCTACATCATCGAAATGAATCTGTTTGTGGTTTGCACCATAATGACATCAAAACTTAATCAACAATGAGCACAAATCTTGTAAGGTATCAAGAACATAAGCTGGGTTAAGATCTCAAATCTTGAACATTCTGATATGAAAAACAAAACAAAACAAAATTTGAGAATTTCACTGCAACCATCGAGAAAACAAGGTTTAGCCAACCATCGAAGTAGTGAATTCAGTTCATTCAATGACAAATTTTTCAACCAGAATCATATTCCAATAGCTCCTTACACAAATCTTTTGCTTTCTATCACCAAAAGTAACAACCACAGCACAAGTAAATCAAAAGATATATATCTCAAATTCACACAGCAACTTTAATTGCATTTCCTGTCTTCAAATCATCTTCAGCAATAAACATAATATAAAATTTCTTTCAGTAAATTGAACGGATAAGCCTCCCATATTTTACAAAAAACATTGCTAAGCAGATAGAAACAGTTACTAATTAACTCATATAATTCAGTGTGTGTGTGTGTTACTATTCAAATGGGGCGCCCACATCCGCAAAATTCAAAATCAAACCCTAACCGATACTAAATGGAGTAGAATTCTCAAAATTTTATACATAAATAGAACAAGAAACAACTCATCAAAAAACATCATAAAATATACAGTAGCAATCGATAAAGAAGATGACCGGAATGCTCAATATACTGACCTTCTAATGTAGGGCATTGATTGTCAGATAATTAAAGCATCCATGAGCAATTCCATTTGAATATTAGGGTTTGCTTAATGCAGAAGAGCCCCCCTCTCTTTGTGCTCAAGTACTGGTATATATAAAATTGTGATTTGTGAGTGAGTTACACAGAGTCGACAGATGGGTTTGTTTGGTATAAATTTTTAGTAGATTTAGATAAAAGTTAAATGAAATACGCAATGAAAAATTGATAAAATTTACGCAGATATATGTGATTAAAATTGAATTTGAAAAATAACCAATTTAAGAAAATGAGGCCCAAATATACACTTGGTAAAAATCTTACTTATAAGTAAATAAGTAAATTATAAAATAAACTTTTAACTATAAAATTAGAAAATAATTAAATTACATTTTAACCGTAAAAGTTAAATTATGTGTAGGTTATGTGACAAGAACATGAGCCATTTGGTCTCTATTTTTCTAAAATTCATTTTTTATACTCATTTTAATCACACATTTTATGAAAATCATAATTTTATTAATATTTCAAGTTTAATCAAATATTTTATTAATTTTTATCAGAATATAATAAAAATTCAATTTTTAACTATCAACGAGGACTAAGTTACTTCTTGAGAAAGTAACGCTTTACATAAAATTATAATAACCAAACAAATTTGCGGCAAAAAGTAATTTTACTTTTATTTAAATGTAATATTTATAATAATATTTTTCCTCACATGTTATTGAGGGTGGAGTCAAATTAGTAACACATGTAGGTGTAGGGAGGGATGGAAGGAAGGAATAATTAGGAAGGGAGTTAAATCGAGTAACACGTGTAGGTGTAGGGAAGGAAGGAATAATTAGGAAGGGAGTCAAATTGAGTAACACGTGTAGGTGTAGGGAAGGAAGGAAGGAAGGAATATTTCTATTTATCGACTGATTTAATTATTTAATAATTTATTATATTTTTTAAATACTATATCTATTGAAACCATAATAATAAAATAAAATACAAAGATATTGCCTTTGTTTGAGCCCCCCCTTTTTTTGTTTAAATGGATTTTGTAATAGTAATTTTTGGGAGACTGTATAATTAAAAATAGAGAAATTTTGGGTTTACGTGCAAATTATTTTATTTGTAAAATCGATGGTTGAAAATGAGTTTGAAAAAAAAACATGAATTTTTGAATAATAAGGCCCAAGCATGGGGCTAGCAGGGGTGGAAAATTTTGTCATCCTTAACAAAGTCATGGGATTTAAACTTAATTGAAGTTCATTGATTCAATTGAAACAAATTAAAATTTAGTGAATGAATCGAAATTTTGTTGAAATTTCAGTAGCCATGATTGCAATTTTAAAATTGTAATTATTTTCATCGAAATTATGATTATAAACTGAGTTGGTTTACCCTTGAAATAAGTAAACAATTTGTATTAGTTCACTAGGCGGGAAAATATATATTTAATTATTTATCAATGTTATCAAAATCAAATGGGATCGGTTGGTCATCGAAAATATTGTGAATTAGTGTCAAAATCGATTCGATTGATGCCTAAAAACCAAATTTTTAAAAATTGGAAAAAAAAAAATTAACCAAGTAGCCAGTCTAATCGCTAAACCGCCGATCCACAACCAGGTTTATCGATTTCTATCAATGCCTTCTTCTTCTTCTTCTTGGTCAAAACTTGAAATTAACTTATTCTTTAGGCCCTTGTCCTAAATCAATAAGGCCCAAATAGTGAAACTTTTTTTTTTTAATGAAAATTGAGGTGGGATGGCATTGGCATATGGCTTTTGAAAAACAACAAACAATTGGATAAACAATTTTTTTTTTAATGTTTTGAATTTGATGATTTTTACGCTACATTTTTTAATTTCAGTTTATATTCATTGTCTCATTTTCTACTGATATTAGAACAAATTTCAATTACTTTTATATGTAAGTCATTTTGAAAATAATAATAATAATAATATAGCCCATGTTTGATAAAGAGAAACTCATTTCAATTAAATTTAAGAACATATTTCATGGTCTCACAACTTTTCAATCATACATTTAATAAACTTTTATCAAATTTACTAACATCTAATTTTAATCTCCATCAAACATGGCGTATTTTTGTCAAATATTTTGATATAGTCATATAATCATTTTATTTATTATTAATGGTTCGAACCCCGTTCAATTTCTCAGGACCCTTTAACTTTTTTGGGTTTATGATCAGATCTGCTTTCAAAACATGTATATAGAATTATAAACAAATACCCTATTATCTATATCTATTATCTTGAAAATTTTTAAATATTTTTCATAAAAAATTATCATAGATATGAATCAATAAATTAATTAATTAATGACACGTCATATATATACATGGACGGGACCAATTTCAAATTAAGCATCTCATATTACTCTATATGGGCAAATTTCAAATCAAAAGATTCATTCAGGATTGACCCAACGGTAAATAAATAATTAAATTAGTAGAAAATTTTCCTCGTTGGTTCAAACTTTCCGTCTAGGTTCTAATCCTGTTTGTACTCGGATGGATTATCTCCACGAACTCTCTCTATGCATATAGAGTGATACTTGCAAATTTCATGAAAGGTTGGCACAATGATGCCAAATTAACCATGCTGGCTGGATTGTTGACCAGTTGACTAATACTTTGATTTTATTAAATGGTGCAAAGTCGTGTTTTTAATTAAGAAGTCGTGTTTTCTACATTTTGAATGGATGCTCCAGATGTCGCCAAGTGTCAGCCCCCCTTCACAACTGTTGGATGGAGACCTTTGGGTGACTCATTTAAAAGGCATTCTAGGGTTTGAATGTACATTGGCTCCTGATATTTNCTCATTTAAAAGGCATTCTAGGGTTTGAATGTACATTGGCTCCTGATATTTGTTCTCCCATTCTTTGTGTGCCGTTCGAGTCTTCCTACTCTCTGAAGAATCAAAACTCTCCTTTTGATTTGTTTCTCTCTCAAATGTTGTAACTTTTTATGTTATTTTTATTTGAGTTGAGTGAGGTGTTCTTGTGTGAATAATTGTTCTCGGTGAAGACTGAGTTACTGTGATCTTTAGGGGTTACTGTCTGAGTGTTGAAAATCTTGTCATTTTTACCTTGGTTGTGTTCCATTTGAACGGTGATTATTTCAGTGACTGAAGTACTGGTGTTTTGGGTTATTGCCTTAGGGCAACGATTAATGAAATTTCTCCTTTTACAGTATTTTGTTATGTTCTTGCTTGTACATATTTTTATTGATCTTGAGCTAATTTATTGAGCCTCCTCCTAACAATGGTATCAGATCGGTTGAACGGAGGTTCTTGAATCTGATTCTCGTAGATATGAAAGTTGTGACACTTGTTTAAGCTGCTCTTCGTTATTTCTTGAATGAATGTACATTGGCTCCTGATATTTTTTCTCCCATTCTTTGTGTGCCGTTCGAGTGTTCCTACTCTCTGAAGAATCAAAACTCTCCTTTTGATTTGTTTCTCTCTCAAATGTTGTAATTTTGAGTGATTTTTATTTGAGTTGAGTGAGGTGTTCTTGTGTGAATAATTGTTCTCAGTGAAGACTGAGTTACTGTGATCTTTAGGGGTTACTGTCTGAGTGTTGAAAATCTTGTCATTTTTAACTTGGTTGTGTTCCATTTGAACGATGATTATTTCAGTGACTGAAGTACTGGTGTTTTGGGTTATTGCCTTAGGGCAACGATTAATGAAATTTCTCCTTTTACAGTATTTTGTTATGTTCTTGGTTGTACATATTTTTATTGATCTTGAGCTAATTTGTTGAGCCTCCTCCTAACAATGGTATCAGATCGGTTGAACGGAGGTTCTTGAATCTGATTCTCGTAGATATGAAAGTTGTGACACTTGTTTAAGCTGCTCTTCGTTATTTCTTGAAACCCTAATAAGGGGATTTGGTGAGATCGTTTCTGTTTTATCGTTAATAGTATAGATTAAGTGTTTATACTCCTTAATTTCTGTGCACTTGTGTGTTTAAAAACTTGATCTGTGACTATCTGAGTAATTCCTTTGTCTAGAAACCTTGAGAGTTGTCTGGAATCTGAGGGTTACCTTGATTTAAGTCAAGGATCTTGATATTATTACTTTCATGCGATCTTTATTGATGTATAATACATGCTAGTTGTGATTTGTACATGATCTGTGTTGTATAACGCTGTGATCGTATTACTATGAACAATTTCTTTGTGTGTGAAATAATTGAAGTTCTTTTATAACTTGCAATTAGTGTATATTATGTTTGTCTCTTTTGTGGTGATACTTGGTTTATTTTAAGTTGCAAGTACATGTAAAGTGTCTATCTGATCTGCATATACTTCACTGCATTCAATTTTATTTTTTTTATTTAAAATGACTAGTTAATGATAAATGAGACTTTAGTCTCTGGCGCCAGAAAAT
>CAIGRP010128902.1:0-11293 GCA_903798385.1 Fraxinus cuspidata | reverse complement strand
AGTTAAAATTCAAATCAAAGTTAATAATTATTTTTAATTACATATTTAATGGAATACATTATTTTTCAACCACGCATTTCATTAATTTTTATTAAAATATACTAAAAAAATTAATTTTTATCTAAACCAATCGAGGGCTAAATGTCACGATTGCACGTGAACTCTAAAATTTGACACAAAATAACATATCTTATTCTTACGTTTATATATATATATATGTGCATGCCGTGATTATAAAATTTGAATAATTCAAATGTTAAAGCAAACTCGAAGTTTTATCCATTCCTAATTTAAAGATTTTACTGTCATTGCATGATTACGTGACATATTTACTCAAGAATGGAGATAACGAATAATTGAGAGTAAAATTGAAGCCCACTGATATAATTAAGACAAATTAAAGTTGAGTGATTAAATTAAAATAAGACTAACTAATGTCGCCTAGTGAAAATGTACCAACCAAAAATTAAAATAAGACGAAATCAGGACTCGTTAATGATTTATAAATATTTTATAAGAGATAATTCTTATTGAAATATTTAATCTAAAAAGTTAAGTTGTTAAAAAAATACTTTATTTAAAAAGTAATGTTATTTATCATCGTTATAATGGAATATCGATGATGTGACAATCAATTATCTCTTACATTTTTCTCTCTATCCTTCTCTATCTTTCATAAAAATTGAACTGCTTAATACCATTGTTCTACATACACTGCCACATCATCGATATTCTATCTTCATAATGATAAATATCATTATTTCTATTTAAATAAATACTCATGCACATCACATACATGTCGATTATTTTTTGATAATGCCTGATGCATATAAAATTATCATAAATAAGTAACGAGGAGACTTAAATTCGAAATATTTACTTACTTTGATTTGATTTTAAAATTTTAATGATTAGAAATGACACATCTAAATATTTCATTTTTATTTCTATCATACCTAATTTTACATAAATTAAGATAACATTTATGATTATCTAGAACACCTATATCTAAACGTATTATAAAATAGTACGTGCTTGTAAAGGAATTGATATTGCATAAATAATAAATTATTTACAATTTTGCTTACGAGAGGTTACCTTTGTTTTAGTTAAAATGTACTTACAATTTTGTAAGAGATATATCTGTTAACTATGTCGTTCTGAAGATTAAACTATTACCGTATTACGTACATAATAAATTATTTATTTTAATTTTGCATTTCTCATGTTCCTCCAGTACTAAAAAAAATTATTTTGTTCATCAAAGTAACATTTTCACAAATAAGTGATATCAAAATTAAAACTCAGAATCTTTACCAATTTTGAACTGTGTCTAATTACCTAATCAAAAAGTAAGCCCCCCGAGGGCAGAGATTAGTGGTGCAAATGATAGGAGTGAAGTAGTTTTCGTTGAGCTGACAGTCGCAGTGCGAGGGTTCAATTCTCGCCTCTTACAAGGTATGTAATTGGACTATTCGTGAGCACCAGTATGACAGTTCTTGTACACTGACATGTTGAAACACATCATGCGATTTAACTCCTCCACAATGCTCTGGAGATGGGGTGGTGAGGACCCTCAAAGTTGGGGTTCAACCTTCAAAAAGTATAAATTATTAAAAAGAAAATACATTTCTTTCTTACATAGCCTTTTCACCGCTGACATTGCGATCAACATCATATATTTGTTGTTTTTTGATGTATATATTTGCTTTTCCCCCTACACCCTGCCCAACCACATTTTCCCTTTTTACCAACCCACCCCCTACACCTGCCCCCATATTAATCCACGTTTTTATTTTCTTAATTTGTTCTAATAAGAAAAAAATAATCCCAACTTGAGCCTTATTCAATTTAATTTATCTAACATGGCGATTAGCATCGTACATTTGTTTTTTTCACCGTATTCATTTGCTTTTCCCCACGGCACCCCGCCCCAACCACCTTTTCCCTTTTTACCCACTCATTCCCTGCATCCCGCCCCCTTTATTAATTTACATTTTTATTTTATTAGTTTGTTCTAATAAGAAAAAAAAATTCAAACTTGAGCTTATCCAATATTAATTTATTATATTTTGTGTAGTAAGACGCAGATTTTTGACATTATACCCATGTAAAAATATCCTAATAAAATAATATAAATTATATTTAAAAATTTGTTGCGCAAAAATAATAAACGTTAATGAAATAATTGAAAATTTTTAAAGAAAAGAAGAGTTATACGTCTCTTTTTGAAATACTCGTTTAATTATTTTTTATGTCCAAACAATATCTGTTTGAATCATTTGATATGTCTACGATATAGTTTTCGAAACGAATTTCAAGATAACATAGGTGATTTGTGAATTCAGCTAACGTACAATAATTAATGAATATATATATATATATATTTCATTTTTCTCTCTTCTTATTAATCATATATTTTCCAATAAAATAATATCACATGATCCTAAAATATATTTTTCTTTTTAAATCACACATGTTTCAAAAATACATAATTCCAACCATTAAATTACGAATAATGGGGCCAAATGGGGGCTATATATGTCAAGTGGTTAACGTAATGAACAGAAGGGGGAAAGAAATAAAAAAAAATACTCGCTTTCAATTTTCACTTTGTGCATTCACTTGTACATAAAGAAAAAGTTCGAAAAAAATGGAAATTATGATGACGAAAGTTCACAATTCTCACAAAAATAGAAGACCAGCAGTACTGCATAAAAAGGTGAGAAAAGGAGGAGTAAAAGATTTGAGGGATTCATTTCAAACTTTAATTGAGACGTTAGGCTGCTTTTCTCATAATTGTTGTTGTTGTTGGTTTTTTTTTCCCCTACTTATCACTTATTTTGCTTAAAGTTTACTGAAATATCAAAGACATCTTCAATGCTTTACACATTCATGACACATTGTTTTCATTCGAGGAGAGCTTATTCAATATTATGAACAGACTCTTTTTTTTTTCCTCGTACGTCTGATCATATATAGAACCAAAAATATAATAACCACGGAGATCTCCATCTTGTCTTGTTTACATCATTTCGGCACTGGCTCGTACAATTTATGTAGTATTGCACGGAAGAAACTGATCATTCGACGCTTTTCACAGTCTCTCCCAAGTCATAGTTCTAAGTCTGCCAAGTGCCAACAGACTCATCTTCTTGCAATTGGGTCTTCCACCACTCTAATCTGATCCTAAGATTCTGATTGTAGTCATCTTTTCTGTAATGTGTAGAAGTCTTAGGTTCAATTCGTTGTGGATAAAAAATAACTTCTTGTTGGGACTCAACTCTATAGTGCACAAGATGCAAGCTAATGATGCACAGAATAGTTTCCTAAACAAAAGAGCGAGATAGGAAAAGCACATGCTCATTACTAAAATGTCGCACAATTTTTATCGGTGAGTAGCATTGAAACTTGAACTTCGAACTTTTATCTATTTTGAAATTATGTTAGATCATCTTGTCTAAAAATTTAAATTAATAGAGAAAGAGAAATACACCATGGGAGTATAAAAGGCTTCTCTCGTTGTGGTATTAGTAAAAAATAATATTATTAGTATTAATGTAAATTAATATAATTTCCTATATTTCTTTTTAACAAATTACAATGTAATATTCATTAGGGATAATTGCAGCATCGGTATCAAACGTTTCATTTAGTAGCAGGCTTTGTCCAAACCTTTTATTTATATCACACACGGTACCAAACATTTCAAAAATTAGCACATGGGGTCCAAATAGATGATTTCTGTCAGTTTGATCGTTAATTGACCAGATAATTGACATTGAAAATAATTTTAACTAATTTTAAAAGGTTAAGATTATAACTCTACATTTTTTAATAATAAAATAACTAAAATCAAATAATTAATTAAAATTAAAAACCAAAAATAAATTTATTCTCCATCCACCCCAAAACCATCACCATCACCATCACCATCAATACCGGACGGCTCAACCACACCCATGATCTTGGATAGAACAAAAGACATGTAAATTAGCTCGATCGTTCCAAACACGAGAGAGAAACAGAGAGCCAAAAACATGTTAGTCTGCCATATTAGAAGCATAAAAACTGTCACAAGGGTAGTGCTGACAAGCATGACACCAACTTCAGCAATGCCTGCAAAGACACAATGACGTCTTTTAAAACATCAAAATTACCACAGATAAATCCATCTCCTTTTAACAACAAAATTTTGGACGCTTAGTGATGATAATTTTGAAAGTTCGCTCTCCGAATTAATACTAACAAAATCAGGAATCTGGCTATTTACTGGCATCGACAATCATCCAATATTTGAAAATGTGCTGACAAAGTGGGAAGCTACAAAGACAGGTCAAATTCAAATGAACAGATAACAGAAATCTAGTGAAAGGAGGGGTGAAAACTTTGACAGTCTCTCCAATGCAGTTTCAAGAAGATTTGCATAGAGAACTCTTAAAAAAAGATTAGGTGTATGCATCGACTGCATAAATAATGAAGAGTGAATCAGAGAAACTATTAAACAAAAACTAACACGTAAATTCCATTCGCAGTAACTGTACTTTTACTCTACTGCAATCACATAACTACACTTCGAATTTGTTCGATCGGGTATCTACACTTCAATTTGATTTCAATCGAGTAATTACACTTTAATTTGATTTCAATGAAAGTAACTTTGTCCAACTACGTTAAAGTAACCAATTGACGACAGGTATGTAAATTTGACCCTTTAGTTTTCTTGAAGTGTAAACTTTTTTCAGCCTCGGGAAACATCCAAGAGCCATGGATTGCTTGATGCAGGAGAAAGGAGCAGATATCATAGCCTGACTAGCAATAATAGCAGCATCTGTGGCTATCATGAACTCTGGCCAGAAAAGACCTTCTGTAACATTGAAAAAATGAAAATGTCAAATGAAACGATTACGTCCAAAAGGAATTTCCTTTCTGACTGCCAAGCAAGAAAGGCGATGAGAACCAGGCATAGTTTGAAAAACATCACCTGGAACAGATTCATAAAATATTTTATTAGCTGAATCAGGATGTTTCATAAGATATGCAGCTTGGCCCATGTAAGTTAAAAGAATGCAAGGACAGACCACAATGGAGAAAGCAATCCGCAGAAGTGCGTCGACTGACGTGAAACGTGCTATTTTACAGAGCATGTTTGGCAAGATAAATAACTTAGATGTAAGTTCACCTAATTTTTAATCACAACCAAACAATCTCAAAGAGAAAGTTACATCAAGGTAAGTCACAGAAAGTAAAAAAAGGCAATGAAAGGGCAAACCTGTATGGATGGCATTGAGAAATGACCTAAATCGGCAAACATTGCTTTTACACCAGTAATAATCATTTATGCAATATCTCAATGACAAAAACAGTATAATGGTGAATCACTCCCTCTAAAATCAGTACTGTGGGTGGTATATTTCCCCAGACGTGGAAAGCACGGCGTGTTGTCGGCTTGCAGGACTCATTCCTTTATATCTTTCTGATTCCTATTTATTGCACCAAATTATAACATTATGCACAGCAATCATATTCACATTCAGATGATATATGTTGAATTCAAATAAAATAATACAATTGAAACCATCTGGTTAGAAGTGACGTGAAATTATATTCTAATCATCTGGTTAGAAGTGATTGATTCACCAAAATCAGAAATGGGAACAAACAACGCAGCATCTAAGGTTTATAATAGGGAATTTGGACTGACAATCACATGTTAAATAATTCAACAAGAGGATTTTCCAATTATGCTTTCTGAAAGTACATAGAAGGAATCTTACGCTAATCAGATTCCTAAAATTGAAGCGCGCATGCTTATATAGGAAATGACATAGAATGAGTGTAAATATACATGCACAGAGACTTATGTATAGCAGAAACTTAATATCATCTTATGACTCATAAGGCAATGGATTCCGTGAGGGAGGAGAACTGCACAATCAACAGACCAGTGATGCATAAAACACAACCACCAAGTGCTGTCCACGCCTTGGCGCCATTTTTCTTGAAGAACGGATAGATGTAGAAGGGATTGAATTCCCTTACAACAGATACATCATGCTTAAACAGATTGTAAACTCCAATAGATCCCAGACTGAAGAACCATAAAGCCAGGTCTGGAGCAAATGAGAATCCCACTTTGCTTGTCCGAAACCTCTGTATGCTAATCAATCCCACGAGGACAAAAATTGAAGAGATGACGAGAGCATCAGAAGAAAAAAAATTTCGATAACTTTGGTAAGGAAGATTGGATAGCAGTGGCTCATTGTTATACAAGAAAAAGAAACTTTTTTTTTTCTGCCTCATCTTGTCTAGTATTAAATACCAAACATGCACCCAGAACATTGAAGCTTAACCACCTGTACCAAATCCTAGCACCCGACCCCTGCAGACCACTTGCAGCAGATATTACTGCAACCAAAATGGAGTATTAGAACGTGATATGCATGTCAAGCAGGCTTTGTTTCACATTTTCTAGTGTATATTCATTAATTTTACTCATAGGAATACAGTCACGTCTAATCACTCGACTGGACCACGAGCCTTCCATAGGAATGGCACGAAGACACGGTCCGTGTCTCCGTGATTTCTCGGAGACACGGACACGGCGGTCGCCATTTTTCTTGAAGAACGGATAGATGTAGAAGGGATTGAATTCCCTTACAACAGATACATCATGCTTAAACAGATTGTAAACTCCAATAGATCCCAGACTGAAGAACCATAAAGCCAGGGCAGGAGCAAATGAGAATCCCACTTTGCTTGTCCCAAACCTCTGTATGCTAATCAATCCCACGAGGATAAAAATTGAAGAGATGACGAGAGCATCAGAAGAAAAAAAATTTGGATAACTTTGGTAAGGAAGATTGGATAGCAGTGGCTTATTGTTATACAAGAAAAAGAAACTTTTTTTTTTTTAACTGCCTAATCTTGTCTAGTATTAAATACCAAACATGCACCCAGAACATTGAAGCTTAACCAACTGTACCAAATCCTAGCACCCGACCCCTGCAGACCACTTGCAGCAGATATTACTGCAACCAAAATGGAGTATTAGAACGTGATATGCATGTCAAGCAGGCTTTGTTTCACATTTTCTAGTGTTCACGCTTGAAAGTAATTATATTGAAGTGATGCAAAAACAGTCGTGTCTATTCATTAATTTTACTCATAGGAATACAGTCACGTCTAATCACTCGACTGGACCACGAGCCTTCCATAGGATAAACATGTGAATTAAGCCTATTATAGGATTCCAGTATCTCAAGGGAGGATTTAGGGGTGTCCCCTGTTATATAACCCCCTGCCCAAAAAATAAAAGATAAAATTCACGTAGATTTTTTTTTAAAGCAGTTTTTTATATGGAAATTATATATATATATGGTAAAAGAGCCTAACATAGATAGGTTAAGACATAATTGAGCATGTCACGACGTTGTTAGGATCTCATGTAGGCTTCATGGCCCTGAAATATATATATGCCCTAAAGAATTTTAAAAACCCCTTCTGGCTCCGTCGCTGCTGTACCAACAAGTGAGTGAAATGCAATAACATCATGTGACCAATATTTACTATTTCTTGTGCATTTATAGTTGAAGCTCATTCCTATTTATACAGGTAGTAGTTATACTTACCTGTAGAACCCTAGAGCATCTCCAGTGATGCCAGTTTGACTTCCTTATCATATACTTTCTCAATTTGTAAATAATCCTTAGAATCCATGTATGACTACACTGTACTTAAAAAGTCCCTTTATAAACTTTAAAACCAGCTTTAAAAGTTACTTTCCTGATTTTCAATTCTACAAAAGAGATATACGACTATCTAAGTACCTGACATTGCTGGGGTCAGAATACCATCCCCTATAATCATAGATGTTCCAATAAGAACCAACAGCAAGAGAGGAGATTTCAAAGAGGACTTGTGTTCCAATGTCTCCTTTATATTCAAAGCCCTTTCCAATCCTGGAGTGGGAATTTTGAGTTCAATAACTTGCGAGATTGAAGAAGCTTCTAAGCATTAAAACAGAAGATTGTAACATTTTCAGAAACAAAAAAATTGCATAAGGATTTCCTCTGAACAAAATCTAAAAGAAAAAAAATCAATGCTGGTGGCAATACACTCTTGGACTGTTTTTCATGGATGTGAAGACTGATAACACCAGTTCGTCACCAGAAAGTTTAGAGTTTGAGGTTGAGTTGAATATTTTACAAAAAAATAAAGATGCAGAGTGCATAATTTTTCATTATTTGGCACTATATTGGGGCCTCGATCATTCATAATTGTGTCATTTAAGTTTAGCTCTTAAGGAGGGTCAAATGGTTGAGGAGACACAGGCTTAAAACTAGTTTAACTGTTTAAGGTTCTCACCTCCTTTTGGAGACATCAAGTCATTTTTACTACTAGTGAAGCTCTACTTCTGTTTCAAAAATCAATCCTCATTTGACTAAATCTTTTTACAATTCGAAAGTTCCCTGACTTTGCTAGTAATATCACCCATGTATGGTGAAAATTTGAAAAATAGATGGTGCTTTGTTTATCCAAAATGCCATCCCAATGCCAAATCTTGTTTAGTCTGTCAAATCTATGGAGAGCGTATGCACATTCCATAACTTAAGAATTAGAGTACGAATAATGCTTAAAGCTCGAATTTATATTAAGACGTCAAAACAGCATATGCATATTATTTCCTGCAAAATAGTTCAGCGGTAATTCCATTTCAAAAGCGGTAAACTAAACATGAAAATTTTATCGTTAATCAGTTAACTAATTAATAAATGTTTCTTTGAACAAATAAACTATCTAATAAATTGGGAGATGAAAATAAAAACTTAATGTTTTTATTTCCTTCAATTTCTCTCGACAGTTCACATTACCATCCCGCCACAATTCCAATCGACCCGAACTAACCTATAAAATTTTGTAAGAGTATTTAAAAATACCCAGTAAGATATGTGCAGTTTTCATCGACAATTATATAAAAATAAAATAAACACTTGATACCACTCTTCTCTGAAGGAGTATATCGGCGACCAAGCAATACACCCATCTTAGATCATCTTAAATCCCGAATGGTTTCATATCTCTTAATAAAGAACTTGAAAGTTCACTGACAATTCATACATAAATTACGGAATATAAAAGTAGAAGAAAACGAACCCCTTGTACAAATGTATCTTACCTTGATTTTAAAAGGTTGAAAAGAATAAAATTTTGCATGTAAAAGTTTTCCTATTATTTTTCTATACTTTTTCCTGTCCTTTCTCTACCATGATTCTCTTTATTTTCTTTGGTGAAACAATGAGAATTCTTATAGTATTTATAGTTGAAATTCTTAATTGAGTTTGTAGGCAACTAAAATTGAAAAAGTGTAATATAAGGAATTTGGATAAGAATTGATTTCAAATAATATAATTATGATTACTTTTAAATTTTATCAAATCACAAAGAAAATTATCATTAAATCAAGATTTATCATTTCACACACACACACGCGTTGTCAAGAGGAAGAAATTGATTTGGGTTATAAATTATTTAAAATTCAATTTATCCTTGTTTTCTTTCTTTCGTGTCTAACTTAATGTGTTATTATCCAAAACAACTTTTTCTCGAGTCGAAGACTTCTAATTAATTAGGACCTACAAAAAGAGTTCAATATCGATATACTAAATCTGGCTCAATCAATATCTAATTTTTTGACCCAAAAATAATATTGATTTTAAAACCTATTTCATTTTAATCCTCATTTTGTCAAAATATTAAAATACAGCGTATAAAAAAAAAATTTATTCTAAAATTTTCGGGGCGTTACACGCATGAAGTGTTTGATAGAATGCCTATGAAAGATGTTGCTTCATGGACGCCAATGATTTGTGGGTGCTAATGTAGGTGATACTAATGAGTCAGTTGTTTTGTTTGAAAGAATGAGGTTGAAAGGGTTAGAGTCTAACGATTTCATATGGAACGAAATGACAGTAGGGCATGCTAGGAGTGGGAATTGTAATGGTGCTGTAGAATTTTTCTCCATGATGAGTAAATGAGGGTTAGTTCCGGATTTGGTTTCTTGGAATGTGATTATTTTTAGGTTTTGTTCCACGTGGAAGGGCTCGAGAAGCTACGGAGTTGTTCCGTGATATGTTAGTGACCGGGATTAAGTTTAATCAGGCGACAATGATGGAGTTGCTCCATGCGAGTGGGATGATTTGTTCAATAGGGAAAGAAATTCATGTTTTGATATACAGAATGGAGCTTTATATCAATTTGTATGTTGCCATTGCTCTCATTGATATGTACTCAAAATGTGGAATTGTTAAGGAAGCTTGGAATCTTTTTACACGACTCTTTCGAGAAATGTGCCATCATGGAATGCTATGATCGAATCTTATAGAAAGCACAGGATGATTACTTTTGCACTCGAACTTTTTGAAAAGATGCAGGATGAAGAAGTATAAGCAAATGAAGTTACTATGGTTTTCTGTTCTTTCAGCTTGTGTCCGTGGTGGTCTAGACAAGAAAGGTATGGAAATTTTCATGTCCACGTGAGACTCGTATAAAGTTGAAGCATATAAAGAGCATTAGGCTTTTTAGTTGAAAATGATGTTGGAAGTGAAATGAATGATGGACTCGGTGATGAAATGGATGTTCGGATGAAACTAGAGAAATGATGAAACTAATTTTGGAGATGTTCCGATTAAAAATAATTCTGGGAATGTTAGGAATGAAAGAGTTTAATTATACCCTCTGATTCAAAATGTATGCGTCTGTCACGATTTTTTGGTGTCTCATTTTTTGATGATGATTACTTACATGATCACATTATGAATGGTGAGAAATTCAAGCCTCTTAGTAGCTTTTACTAATAATTTGTCCGACGAGTACAATAATTGACAGGTCCCATGATTCATGACAACTAATAAGATATATAAAATATTTGGGAAAATGACAATTGATTTGCCTTTACTTCAAGAATTAAAGAGTTCCATTCTTCGGAGATTTTTTTATTAGAAACTCATTTAGGTTTGAGAAAATTGACACTTGGACACATTTTGTGGTTTTTTTTTTTCACGAACTTCAAATTTTAATTTCAGTTTGTTGATGCGAGCAAAAGATGAAATGAATAAAGATAAAGAATTTACTTTGTATAAATCATCGAGGGTTTTGTAGCTTTCAAGTTAGGTGATGGCTACTTTATTTTTGAAACATCGATCAAAAAGACGATTCATACTCACAGTGGCGGACCCAGTATCGAAGTTCAGCCCGCCCGGACGTTGGCCGGTCAACATCGTAAGAGCATGAT